>QVTF01018847.1:0-87004 GCA_003573665.1 Oxygymnocypris stewartii
TCTCATTGATTTGTCATTTATAGGAAACCCTTGGGTTGATGAGGCCTTCGTTGGCAGGCAGAGAGGTGAGAAATGTACGGAATTCCAAAAATGGCACTAATATGAACGCCTGAAGCATTAAAGCACATAAATGTAAGGAATGCCTCACTCTCTACCCGATCGGCTACCGCTGTTACCCATGTGTTGTTGACCAATAACCCATGGGTAACTGCTGCCTGTGGGTTCCAGCGGTCACCAAGTCAGTAAAGGGGTCAGAAAGACTGGATTTTAAAAAACTGAATATTTTGACTTTAGGCAACACCGCATATTGCCGATTTTGCTCTCGATGCTATCCTCACCCTTTCTGCATGTTGGGCAACCCATGTGTCAGCATGCCAGCAGGCGCATGTGAGAAATCTATGTAATTTAAAAAATGTTGACAATTTGAACACCTGAAGCACCGAAGCTCACATTTATGTGGCCGCTTCGAATGAGTTTGGCTCTTTCACTGTTTTGTGACTTCTGACACCACCCATCGGTTGACCTGGCTGTTGGTGTATGCTGGTGAGAAATGTAGGGAATTCCAAAAATGGCACTAATATGAATGCCTGAAGCATTAAAGCTTATAAATGTACGGGATGCCTCACTTTACAACCCATAGGTTACTGCTGTTACCCATGGGTTGTTGACCAATAACCCATGGATAACTGCTGCCTGGGGGGCCCAGTGGAGCACTTCCTCACACCTTTTAGCCCTGTTTTGCGCATTGTGAACGTTAAGGACTGATGTGCCAAGCTTTGTTTTCCTATTTTGCAATTTTTCACAAGTTTTAAGCACAGCGGTCACCCAGTCAGTAAGGGGGTCAGAAAGACTGGATTTTAAAAAACGGAATCTTTTGACTTTAGGCGCTGCCGCACACTGCCGATTTTGCTCTCGATGCTATCCTTACCAATTCTGCATCTTGGGTAACCCATTTGTCATCACGCCAGCAGTCGTAGGTGAGAAATGTATGGAATTTCAAAAATGTCACCAATATGAAGGCCTGAATCACCGAAGCTCACAATTATGTGGCTGCTTCGAATGGGTTTGGCTCGTTCACTGTTTTGTGACTTCTGACACCATCCATCGGTTGACCTGGCTGTTGGTGTATGCAGGTGAGAAATATATGGAATTTCAAAAATGTCACCAATATGAAGGCCTGAATCACCGAAGCTCACAATTATGTGGCTGCTTCGAATGGGTTTGGCTCTTTCACTGTTTTGTGACTTCTGACATGACTCATCGGTCGACCTGGCTGTTGGTGTATGCTAGTGAGAAATGTACGGAATTCCAAAAATGGCACTCATGTGAAATCCTGAAGCACTAAAGCGCACAATTCTCTGGCAGCGCGGTATCTGCTTTGCTGTCTCACTGATTTGTTATTTCTAGCTAACCCTTGGTTTGGCAATGTCTTCGTTGACAGGCAGAGGGGTGAGAAAATTATGGAATTTCAAAAATGTCGCTAATATGAACGCCTGAAGCATTAAAGCACATAAATGTATGGAATTCCTCACTCTGCAACCGATCCGGTTACCGCTGTTACCCATGTGTTGTTGACCGATAACCCATGGGTAACTGCTGCCTGGGGGGCCTAGCGTAAGATTCCTCACACCTTTTATAACTGTTTTGCGCATTGTGAATGCTAAGGGCTAATCTGCCAAGCTTTGTTTTCCTATTTTGCCATTTTTCAAAAGTTTTAAGCCCATCGGTCATCCAGTCAGAAAGGGGGTCAGAAAGACTGAATTTTAAAAAACAGCATCTTTTGACTTTAGGTGCCGCCGCACATTGCCGATTTTGCTCTCGATGCTATCTTCACCCTGTCTGCATCTTGGGCAACCCATGTGTCAGCATGCCAGCAGGCACAGGTGAGAAATTTACGGAAATTAAAAGATGTCGCCAATTTGAACACCTGAAGCACCGAAGCTCACATTTATGTGGCTGCTTCGAATGGGTTTGGCTCTTTCACTGTTTTATGACTTCTGACATGACTCATCGGTCGACCTGGCTGTTGGTTTATGCTGGTGAGAAATGTACGGAATTCCAAAAATGACACTAATATGAAAGCCTGAAGCCTTAAAGCTTATAAATGTACGGGATGCCTCACTTTACAACCGATCGGTTACCGCAGTTACCCATGGGTTGTTGACCAATAACCCATGGGTAACTGATGCCTGGGGGGACCAGTAGAACACTTCCTTACCCCTTTCAGCCATGTTTTGTGCATAGTGAACACTAAGGGCTGATGTGCCAAGCTTTGTTTTCCTATTTTGCAATTTTTCACAAGTTTTAAGCACAGCGGTCACCCAGTCAGTAAGGGGGTCAGAAAGACTGGATTTAAAAAAAACAGAATATTTTGACTTTAGCACCGCACATTGCCGATTTTGCTCTCGATGCTATCCTCACCCTTTCTGCATGTTGGGCAACCCATGTGTCAGCATGCCAGCAGGCGCAGGTGAGAAATTTATGGAATTTCAAAAATGTTGACAATTTGAACACCTGAAGCACCGAAGCTCACATTTATGTGGCCGCTTCGAATGAGTTTGGCTCTTTCACTGTTTTGTGACTTCTGACACCACCCATCGGTTGACCTGGCTGTTGGTGTATGCTGGTGAGAAATGTACGGAATTCCAAAAATGGCACACATGTGAATTCCTGAAGCACTAAAGCTCACAACTCGCCGGCCGCGCGGGATCTGCTTTGCTGTCTCACTGATTTGTCATTTCTAGTTAACCCTTGGGTTGACGAGGTCTTCGTTGACAGGAAGAGGGGTGAGAAATGTAAGGAATTCCAAAAATGACACTAATATGAACACATGAAGCATTAAAGTACATAATGCCTAACTTTGCAACCAATCGGTTACCGCTGTTACCATGTGTTGTTGACCAATAACCCATGGGTAACTGCTGCCTGGGGGGCCCAGCGGAGCACTTCCTCACATATTTTAGCCCTGTTTTAAGCATTGTGAACGTTAAGGGCTGATGTGCCAAGCTTTGTTTTCCTATTTTGCAATTTTTCACAAGTTTTAAGCACAGCGGTCACCCAGTCAGTAAGGGGGTCAGAAAGACTGGATTTTAAAAAACTGAATCTTTTGACTTTAGGCGCCGCCGCACATTGCCGATTTTGCTCTCGATGCTATCCTCACCCATTCTGCATCTTGGGTAACCCATTTGTCATCATGCCAGCAGTCGTAAGCGAGAAATTTATGGAATTTCAAAAATGTCGCAAATATGAACGCCTGAAGCACCAAAGCTCACAATTATATGGCCGCTTCGAATGGGTTTGGCTCTTTCACTGTTTTGTGACTTCTGACATGACCCATCGGTTGACCTGGCTGTTGGTGTATGCTGGTGAGAAATGTACGGAATTCCAAAAATGGCACAAATGTGAATTCCTGAATCACTAAAGAACAAAATTTGCCGGCCGTGCGGGATCTGCTTTGCTCTCTCATTGATTTGTCATGAAGGATCACAAATGTTATTCTATGTTTGATTTGAATTCACGTCCTGACTAAGAGGTGTCGGGCAAGGCAAAGGTGTTTGAGATTGTTTCCTGACCATTTGGGCTTGGGACAGCTGTGCCTTTTGTCAATGAGATCAATGACTACTGAGAGATTTAGGTTTATTGCCCTCAGCTTTGATGTTTTGTCTCAACCTAAAAAAGTCCCTCCTCCAATCCTGACTATAAAGATACCCTGTAAAAATGACTTAAGATGAGATTTTCGATGACTGCAGATAACAACACATGTCATAGAATAAAGAAATTCTGCTGACAATCCAATCCGAAGTCTCCTGGTCTTCTCTTCTGAGTTTTCTACACTTTAGAAGAACACAGTTTTCAACAGATGGTGCCGTGACCCGGATAGAGTTCCAGCTTCCTCACCTGAAAAACTTCAAGCTCAAACAAAGATCTGCATCTTTTGGAATCCAGCGAAACTTCAAGCTGAAAAGATTCCCAGACTGATTTTTTCTCTCAACCAAGGGTTGTGGTGAGTGCTGTCTCTAATCCAAAAGAACCTAAGACCAGTGTATCCTCTGTGCCGTCAGAGAAGAGTTAACATACATCTGTAGGGTTTGTTTAACTAAATGTATCCTCTGTTCTGTTAGGCAGGGAAGTTTATCCTCTGTTAGGCAGGGAAGTTTATCCTCTGTTACAAGCAGGGAAGAGTGTTATCCTCTAAAGTTTTTATTTTAGAGATGAAAGTATCCTCTGTTCTTTCAGGCAGGGAAGATTTTGGGCATTACGTGCTAAAAATTAGTTACCCTCTGTTTCAGGCAGGGAAGGTTAGCATTTCGTGCTAATAATTTAGTTTTATCCTCTGTTTCTTGTAGGCAGGGAAGTTAAGTGTGAAGTGTTGGTAATTTGGAAATTTAACAATAGTTAAGTTCTTTTTTACAAGTGTACCCTCTGTTGATCAGAGAAGTGTTTGTTTTGTTTGTGTGGTACCGAAGAAACTTACAAAATGGTTAGAATGAATGCTAGGCTGATTCCAACCACAGAAAAGAGTGGTCTTGCGACTCCGTTGTGGTCAGATAGCGAATTCAAATCACTTTTAGGAGTGCAAATGAACATAATAGTCACTGAGAAAGTTAGACAAGAACTAACTCAGAAATATGAGATCCATCCAGACAAGACTTGGTCTGTAGATGAGTGTAAAAAGGTACTGGGAGCATGTATTCGCAAGAACAATGTGAAAGGCATTATCTGCTGCCACAGAGAATTTGGTTTAGCGCTCGCCACACAACAGTCTCAGCGTAACTCAGAGCTAGAGAAACAGAACAATGAGCTCCGTGCTAGAATATACACTTTGACCAAGAAATTGAACCTCAAGAAAGAGGCAAAAACTGATGTGGAAGTAAGTCAGCCTGATAACATTTACCCTGATTTACAAGCGTTTTTTGAAACAGATGTAGCTCTCCAATCAGTAACTGATGTGCCTGTAAATTCCTTCAATGTGTGTGGTGCGAGGAGGAGATCTCAGGGGATTGAGGAAACTGATAGTGTTCCTCTCAATTCTTCTGTGGTGCAAATACAAACTGTTGCCAAAGCTTTAGGTCCTAAAGATATAGAGAGACTATCTCAAAGTTTACCAGCAGCACGCACACATTTTTCTGAATTTAGAAGAACATTGATCAGTAAAATGCGTCTTTATGACATGTCGTTGACAGAAGTCACGCAGCTGATGTCACAAATACTAACTGAATCTGAATTCAACAGTTTTGAATCTGCTGTCACTTCTGAACTGCGAAATGCCAGTAAGGGTGATTTAAGAGAAGGTATTTTGAAAATCCTAAAGAATATCTTAGGACCCAAAATAGATTGGTCTAGAATTACTACCTGTGTGCAAAGGAAAGAAGAAACTGTGAGTGAATATACTGAGAGATTTTGTCAGTCAGCTGTAATCTACAGTGGAATTGTTGATGACCCTGAAAGTGTGCTAGATGACAAGGGACCCTTGGTTCGTATCTGGTCAGATGGCCTTGTAGCCGAATACAGAAAAGCTTTACCATTCTTAGATCTAACTTGGTCTAACAGAACTCTCAGAAGTAACCTAGACAGGTTAACTACATGGGAAAGAGATGCTGATGTCAAAGCAAAAGTAAGAGTAGCAGCAGCTACGTTTAACACAACGAAACAAGACAATAGATGGTCTAAAAGAGAAAGCAAATGCAAATACTGTGAAAAATTTGGACATTGGGAGAAAGAGTGTAGGAAGAAGTTGCAAGATAGTAAAAGAAATGCTATGCATAATTCTGCTCCTTCTCAGCCTGCACACAACCCTGAAGTAGTTCCGCCAGTGACCACTGAAACTATAGGACAGCTAGTTCAGGCTCTTCTAAGAGCACAACAAGACCAGAAAAAAAACTAATTATTGGGGCTGTGAGTAGCTACCTTTCCCCTGTAATCCAACACAATGACCAAAGAATTTTTGTGAAAGGTAGCATAAAAGAGAAAGAGATTGATTTTTTGCTAGATACAGGTGCAGAAATTACAGTAATTCCTACAAAATTGGCACAAGGTTTAAACATCCCATACAAGAAAACCAAACTTTGTTTAACTGGTGTAATAGGTGAAGATTCTGTTTTATATGAAACTCCGCCCATAGAGGTACAATTTGGCCCAAAAACTCTGACTACAAAATTACTATGCGCTCCATTAAATACAGGTGCAATTTTAGGCATGGATCTTCTGAGACAAATAAATCTAACTTTAGACATGTCCTCAGAATCTACTAGCGTAAAAATTTCCTCAGCACAGATTTCTACCAATAATGCAACCCCTCCCGAGTATGCTTTCTTACAGAATCATCCAATTTGGGCTAAAGACAAGGATGATTGTGGGTTGTTGACAGGTGTAGAACCAGTTAAATTGACAGGAACTCCACCTCCGGTCACCAAACAATATCCGATTAATAAGGAAGCTATACAGGGAATCAAACTTATTGTAGAAAATTTGCTGACGCAAGGAGTGCTAGTTAAAACCAACAGTCCATGTAATTCACCCATATGGCCCATCAAGAAATCTAATGGGACATGGAGACTTACAATAGACTACAGAGTAGCCAATAAACATATTGAAAAAATCACCCCCCTAGTGGCAGATCCATCTACAATTTGTAATGGCTTACCATTAGATTGTAAGATTTTTTCAGTAATTGATATGTCTAATGGATTCTTTTCTGTACCGTTGCACTCTGACAGCCAGCCATGGTTAGCTTTCACAGTTGACTATGAACAATACCAGTGGACACGATTGCCACAGGGATTTCAAAACTCCCCAACCATATATCATCAGGCTGTCAGACGTGATTTGTGTGACCCAGAATGTCCGGTAAAACAGTCCACTATGATCCAATATGTCGATGATATTTTGATTGCCTCAACAGATCATGAGGTACATCAAACTGAATTGGCATCATTGTTGGACTATTTGCATAAAAAAGGACACAAATGCAGCTTTCACAAAGCTCAAGTTGCTAAAAAGCAAGTCACATTTCTGGGTCAAACAATTGGTGCAGGAAATAGATCCATTACACAGGATCGAGCGGCTTCAGTCAAAGCCATACCTCCGCCTAATACCATTAAAACACTCCGCTCATTTTTAGGAACAACAGGTTATTGTAGACCTTGGATTGAAGACTATGCCTCGATTGCTCAGCCTCTCTATGATTTGTTGAAAGGCCATGGTAAAGATTCAGATACTGTTTGTATGGAAGAACTTCATCTCAAAGCTTTTAATGATTTGAAGAGAGCACTATGTCAAGCACCAGCATTAGGAATTGCCCAATCTGATAGACCCTTTGTGCTTTATGTCCATGAACACTTAGGCTTTATGACTGCATGTCTAATGCAAGATCATGGGGGCAGCTTACGCCCAATTCATTACTATTCCGGTAAACTTGACATAGTCGCTCAAGGTATGGGCCCATGCCTCAGAGCAGTACAGGCAGTTCATCTAGCGCTTCAGGCTTCATCAGGAATGGTGTTAGGTCAGACTGTAAACGTAAAATGCCCTCACACAGTGTCCGCACTAATGAATCAAGCAAAAGTCACTTCTGTCACCTCCTCCCGTTGGGGAAATTGGTTAGCAACTCTCACAGCCCCGAATATTGTTATACAGCGTGCACCAGTCACGAACCCATCCTCATGTATGATGTCTGCAATGACTGAATTTGTGTTAGAGGATGAAGGCGAAATGACTCATGATTGTGTTACGCTTACATATGCAGCGACAAGTGAAATAGCAGAAACTCCCATAGAGAACGCAGAATTGGAGTTGTTTGTTGATGGTTCAGCTCAAGTTATTGAAGGTAACAGACGAGCAGGATATGCAGTAACTTCCACCACTGAAGTAGTTGCTTCAGGTCGTCTTCCAGATCATTTTTCAGCTCAAGCTGCAGAACTAGTAGCCTTAACTAGAGCATGCACGCTAGCTTCAGGATCGGTTGCAAATATCTACACAGATTCCAGGTATGCTTTTGGGGTAATTCATGATTTTGGTGTCATTTGGCAAACCAGAAAATTTCTAACTTCTGCTGGATCCCCCATTAAGCATGCTGGATTAGTGAAAGATTTAATGTTTGCCATGAAACTCCCAAAGAAATTAGCAGTGATCAAAGTGAAAGCACATCTCACAACTAATACTACGGAAGCTAAAGGTAATGCTCTTGCTGATGTAGCGGCTAAACAGGCTTGTTTCTATGCAACTGTACAAGTGTGTTCAGGTAGTACAGCACAGAAGATAATTCTACCTCCTGAATCAATCGTTGATCTGTATAAAGACGTTCCTCTATATGAAGCATGGACATGGTTAGACAAAGGAGCCACTGTGGATTCATCCGGCTGCTGGACCAAAGGGGGAAAGTATGTTGCTCCCGAATCACTGTTGCCATATTTGGCTCAACAAATACACAGTTTGGGTCATAGTGGTCCAGCAACGATGAATCACAGGTTCTCAAATCAATGGTGGAATCCAAAATTCAGAAACGCAGCCACTGAAACAGTCAAGAGATGTGTTACATGTCAGAAAAATAATGATGTACCAGCAACCATTACACCAGCAGCACATACCCCAGCTCCACCAGGGCCATTTCGTCACCTGCAAGTTGATTATATATCGTTGCCCCCTTGTAAAGGAAAAACTGACGTTTTGGTAGTAATAGACAAGTTCTCAAGATGGGTAGAAGCTTATCCAACAGGGCGCGCTACAGCTGCACATACTGCTAAATGTCTTGTCACTGATTTCATTCCCAGATGGGGATTACCAGATTGCATTGACTCAGATCAAGGTACCCACTTCACAGGACAGGTAGTCAAGGAAGTGTCTAGAATGTTGAAGATTAAGTGGAACCTTCACTGCCCCTATAGGCCACAAGCATCAGGACAGGTTGAACGATCAAACAGAACAATCAAAACCAGGCTAAGCAAAATGCATCAGGAAGGAGTACCATGGGTTGAAGCACTGCCCGCAGTACTGTGTAGTATGAGAGCATCACCTAACAGATCAGTAGGACTGAGCCCTCATGAGATTATTACTGGACGCCCAATGCAGATGCCAGGTGTGATTGATCTTAGAAATGCTGATGTGCACATTGCTTCAGATGCCCTGATCGCTTACTGTGAAAACCTCACAAAGGCAGTGCAGAGTGCCAAAGAGAGAGTTGAGTCGTGTTGGCAGACTCCACCAGAAGGTGGACACACAATCGTCCCAGGTCAATGGGTCATGATAAAGGCATTCAAAAACAAGCCATTAGAGCCTAAGTGGTACGGACCACATCAAGTGATGTTGATTACAGCAGCTGCAGTATTGTGTCAGGGAAGGAAAACTTGGACTCATGTGTCACATTGTAAGGTTGTTCCTCCCCCTGCAGGGATAGGATAGGGCAGACACAAGAACCAGTGAGGAGCCCAGGGAAGAACCGAAAGCAACAGGCTTCGGGGGCCAACCCTGAGGTGAAGATTTCCTTTCCTCACTGTTCTTTAGGTGTCGCAGGAATTGAGAAATAGGGAAAGAAGGAACAACCATAGCAGACTATATTTTGAACAGAGGATACAACCCTAATGTATGCAGACTCTACAAATACTGCTCTGTGCCGTTAGTTCTCTCTTGTTTGTGTTTCTTTCTTCCTCTGTGCAGATACCATTTGATGGCTGTCCTGAGATCCATATGCACCACCCTTCTCACCTGCGGATAAAGCCACAACCTCCTAGAAAACAACTAGACCCATCGCCGAGCCAACTATCACACAAGAAAGAGAAAAGAAAGAAGAAGAAAAAGAATAAAAATACACAACGCAGAGACTATTACCCGTAAAATCTTCACGGACCCTAATTGCATGTTTTGTTTCTGTGTCAGCATGCAATTACATATAAACAACACAGAACATGTACTATTTGCCTGTAACGATTACAAGTTACAAGAATTAACTTTTAAGTGTCTAAATTTGTATTTTTGTGAGAGTTATTAGAACTCTCAAAGAGGGGATTGAAGGATCACAAATGTTATTCTATGTTTGATTTGAATTCACGTCCTGACTAAGAGGTGTCGGGCAAGGCAAAGGTGTTTGAGATTGTTTCCTGACCATTTGGGCTTGGGACAGCTGTGCCTTTTGTCAATGAGATCAATGACTACTGAGAGATTTAGGTTTATTGCCCTCAGCTTTGATGTTTTGTCTCAACCTAAAAAAGTCCCTCCTCCAATCCTGACTATAAAGATACCCTGTAAAAATGACTTAAGATGAGATTTTCGATGACTGCAGATAACAACACATGTCATAGAATAAAGAAATTCTGCTGACAATCCAATCCGAAGTCTCCTGGTCTTCTCTTCTGAGTTTTCTACACTTTAGAAGAACACAGTTTTCAACAGTCATTTATAGGAAACCCTTGGGTTGATGAGGCATTCGTTGGCAGGCAAAGAGGTGAGAAATGTACGGAATTCCAAAAATGGCACTAATATGAATGCCTGAAGCATTAAAGCTTATAAATGTACGGGATGCCTCACTTTACAACCCATAGGTTACTGCTGTTACCCATGTGTTGTTGACCAATAACCCATGGGTAACTGCTGCCTCTGGGGCCCAGCGGAGCACTTCCTCACACCTTTTAGCCCTGTTTTGCGCAATGTAAACGTTAAGGGCTGATGTGCCAAGCTTTGTTTTCCTATTTTGCAACTTTTCACAAGTTTTAAGCCCAGCGGTCACCCAGTCAGTAAGGGGGACAGAAAGACTGGATTTTTAAAAAACAGCATCTTTTGACTTTAGGCGCCGCCGCACATTTCCGATTTTGCTCTCGATGCTATCCTCACCCTTTCTGCATCTTGGGCAACCCATGTGTCAGCATGCCAGCAGGCGCAGGTGAGAAATTTATGGAATTATAAAACAAATGTCACCAATATGAAGGCCTGAATCACCGAAGCTCACAATTATGATGAAACTCACGGCTTTGCAAGGGAAACTTGATGATTTCAGAGATCAGAATGGACAAAGAGAATGAGCTGTGGAAGTATGCAGCTGTTCGCCCCAAAAGTCACAACAATTCAATCTTATCTTTTCTGGCTCCCCGTACCGGCGCCTTGGCCAAGGCCGTCTGGATAACTACCCTGAGAGAGCGATGCAGGTGGACTCTCTTGCTCCCTTCCCCGATTACAGACATTACTCCCCTCCCCCATTCAAATGCCTCTGTAACGCTTTGTACCGCCACTAGGGCGAGCAGGTCTGCGACCGGTGCCGCAAATGGCACTGGACCGGATGGCTGCTTGCCAGAGCTGGATATGTTTCCCCTGTTGCAAGTCATGTGTTTATGGTATATGTGCTTTTGTGCTGAGGTGGTTTTTTTTCTGTTCTCAGACTGTACTCCAAATGGAGCATAGTCTGGGGGTTAAAAAAATTTTTTTCCTCCTCTCTCTCCTCATGTAAAAGCTGTATTTTTCTTAATACCCTGTCTTCCTGTTCTGTCTACCCCGTTGTCATATGTATGTTGTGTATGTATGGACAGGTTGATGGCTAATTTCGCTGGTACTTGCACTAGTGATGATAAAGGGCTACTACTACTACTTATGTGGCCGCTTCGAATGGGTTTGGCTCTTTTACTGTTTTGTGACTTCTGACACGACCCATTGTCGACAAGGCTGTTGGTGTATGATGGTGAGAAATATATGGAATTTCAAAAATGGCACACATGTGAATTCCTGAAGCACTAAAGCGCACAATTCGCCGGCCGCGCGGGATCTGCTTTGTTGTCTCACTGATTTTTTCATTTCTAGTTAACCCTTGGGTTGACAAGGTCTTCCTTGACTGGCAGAGGCGTGAGAAATGTACGGAATTCCAAAAATTTAACTAATATGAACGCCTGCAGCATTAAAGCACATAAATGTATGAAATGCCTCACTCTGCAACCGATCATTTACCGCTGTTACCCATGTGTTGTTGACCGATACCCCATGGGTAACTGCTGCCTGGGTGACCCAGCGTAACACTTCCTCACCGCTTTTAGCCCTGTTTTGCACATTGTGAATGCTAAGGGCTGATGTGCCAAGCTTTGTTTTCCTATTTTGCCATTTTTCACAAGTTTTAAGCCCATCGGTCACCCAGTCAGTAAGGGGGCCAGAAAGACTGAGTTTTAAAAAACAACATCTTTTGACTTTAGGTGCCGCCACACATTGCCGATTTTGCTCTCGATGCTATCCTCACCCTGTCTGCATCTTGGGCAACCCATGTGTCAGCATGCCAGCAGGCGCAGGTGAGAAATTTATGTAATTTAAAAAATGGCGCCAATTTGAATGCCTGAATCAACGAAGCTCAAAATTATGTGGCCGCTTCGAATGGTTTTGTGTCTTTCACTGTTTTTCGACTTCTGACACGACCCATCGGTTGACCTGGCTGTTGGTGTATGCTGGTGAGAAATGTATGGAATTTCAAAAATGGCAAACATGTGAAATCCTTAAGCACTAAAGCGCACAATTCGCCAGCCGTGCGGGATCTGCTTTGCTGTCTCACTGATTTGTCATTTCTAGTTAACCCTTGGGTTGACGAGGTCTTCGTTGACAGGAAGAGGGGTGAGAAATGTAAGGAATTCCAAAAATGACACTAATATGAACACATGAAGCATTAAAGAACATAATGCCTAACTTTGCAACCAATCGGTTACCGCTGTTACCATGTGTTGTTGACCAATAACCCATGGGTAACTGCTGCCTGGGGGGCCCAGCGGAGCACTTCCTCACATATTTTAGCCCTGTTTTAAGCATTGTGAACGTTAAGGGCTGATGTGCCAAGCTTTGTTTTCCTATTTTGCAATTTTTCACAAGTTTTAGCGGTCACCCAGTCAGTAAGGGGGTCAGAAAGACTGGATTTTAAAAAACTGAATCTTTTGACTTTAGGCGCCGCCGCACTATTGCCGATTTTGCTCTCGATGCTATCCTCACCCATTCTGCATCTTGGGTAACCCATTTGTCATCATGCCAGCAGTCGTAAGCGAGAAATTTATGGAATTTCAAAAATGTCGCAAATATGAACGCCTGAAGCACCAAAGCTCACAATTATATGGCCGCTTCGAATGGGTTTGGCTCTTTCACTGTTTTGTGACTTCTGACATGACCCATCGGTTGACCTGGCTGTTGGTGTATGCTGGTGAGAAATATATGGAATTTCAAAAATGGCACACATGTGAATTCCTGAAGCACTAAAGCGCACAATTCGCCGGCCGCGCGGGATCTGCTTTGCTGTCTCACTGATTTTTTCATTTCTAGTTAACGCTTGGGTTGACAAGGTCTTCCTTGACTGGCAGAGGGGTGAGAAATGTACGGAATTCCACAAATGAAACTAATATGAACGCCTGCAGCATTAAAGCACATAAATGTATGAAATGCATCACTCTGCAACCGATCATTTACCGCTGTTACCCATGAGTTGTTGACCGATAACCCATGGGTAACTGCTGCCTGGGTGACCCAGCGTAACACTTCCTCACCCCTTTTAGCCCTGTTTTGCACATTGTGAATGCTAAGGGCTGATGTGCCAAGCTTTGTTTTCCTATTTTGCCATTTTTCACAAGTTTTAAGCCCATCGGTCACCCAGTCAGTAAGGGGGCCAGAAAGACTGAGTTTTAAAAAACAACATCTTTTGACTTTAGGTGCCGCCACACATTGCCGATTTTGCTCTCTGCATCTTGGGCAACCCATGTGTCAGCATGCCAGCAAGCGCAGGTGATAAATTTATGGAATTTCAAAAATGTCGCCAATTTGAACGCCTGAAGCACCGAAGCTCACAATTATGTGGCCGCTTCAAGGTTCTGGTTCAAGGTTCTTTATTATTTGTCACATACACAATCATACAGGGTATAATCAGTAGTGAAATGTAAGTCAGGACAGGTCCGCTCAATGGAAAGTGCAAATAAAATAAAATAAAATAAAATAAAAATAACATAAAAGCAATAAAACAATGAAACATAACACAAGAGAATATATATATAAATATAGGTGAGAATGAAAATAATAAAATAAAATGAGTAAGATGTGCAATGAGATAAAATGTGCAGTACAGTATACTGTGGATGAATAAATATTAATATAAACACGGATGTGCAACAGAATGTGCAAATAGGTTGTACCGGGTATGTACACATAGCAGCAGTGTGGATGATGGAGAATAATGGATGTGTTTACAGTTTATTAAATTGAGTCCTGTGGATGTTATGATGTTATTAGACTGAGTTTAGGAGCCTGATGGCCTAGGGGAAGAAACTCCTCCTCAGTATCTCAGTTTTTGCCATCATGCTCCTGAAGCACTTGCCAGATGGCAGTGAAATGAAAAAATGGTTACCAGGGTGATTCGAGTCCTTGATGATTTTAGCAGCTCTGCTTTTGCAGCGTTTGAGGTAGATGTCCTGCAGAGAGCGGAGAGCAGACCCTGAGATGCGCTCAGCTAAGCGCACGACTCTCTGTAGAGCTTTGCAGTCCTGGTTTGTGGCATTATTATACCACACTGAGATGCACTGAGTCAGAACACTTTCTATGGCCCCTGAATAGAAAGTTTTCAGGATAGCTGGTGAGACCCTGAATTTCCTCAGCAATTTCAAAAATGGCACAAATTTGAATGCCTGAAGCACTAAAGCACACAATTTGCCTGCCGCATGGGATCTGCTTTGCTGTCTCACTCATTTGTCATTTCCGGGCAACCCTTGGGTTGATGAGGCCTTTGTTGGCAGGCAGAGGGGTGAGAAATGTACGGATTTTCAAAAATGGCACTAATATGAACTCCTGAAGTATTAAAGCGCATAATTCAACGGCAGCACCGGATCTGTTTCTCTCCCTCACTGATTTGTGATTTCAGGGTAACCTGTGGGTTGAAAAAGGCCAAGCAGAGAGGTGAGAAATATACAGAATTACAAAAATTACCCAAATATGAACGCCTAAAGCATTAAAGTGCACAATTCGCTAGTTGCGTTGGATCTGCTTCTCTTTCTCACTGATTTGTGATTTATGG
Organism: Oxygymnocypris stewartii; assembly: GCA_003573665.1. Taxonomy (NCBI): domain Eukaryota; kingdom Metazoa; phylum Chordata; class Actinopteri; order Cypriniformes; family Cyprinidae; genus Oxygymnocypris; species Oxygymnocypris stewartii. The sequence continues at coordinate 14,999 of QVTF01018847.1, forward strand.
GTTACCCATGGTTTGTAATGGACAGGCAAAGAGGTGAGACATGCCCAGAATTTCAAAAAATCCCACATATACGAGTTTCTTAAGCGCCATAGCTTGCGGTACCTTTTGCACAAAAGGGTGCCAGGTTTTACATAAAAAATAAAACGGTTTCATGTTTTTGCAATGGTGTTGAAAAGCACAAAATTCTGCAAAATTTTGCCATTTTTAAGGCTTTTATGACTCTGCAAGTCCCTTTTCATGCAAATAATACATTATGACTGGAAACATAGAAAAACGGATTATGGAGATCACACACTCTATAAATAAATCTTAAACTCAGCTGCTAATATGTTATCAAGGCTGTTCCAATTTCCATATATATATATTAGGGCTGTCAGGATATTAGATTTTTCATATCACAGTTATTGTGGCCATAAGAATTCACGATATCGATATATCATGATATCTGTAGAAATCTTGGGGGGAGGAATATATGAGTCAAATAATTTTTTGCTTTGTTTATTGAGTTTTTCTTTTTCACCCAACGAACATAAGGATACTGATAAATACAGGGCACAAGACTCTGGCTTTCTATGTCTTCTTTGGAGCCCCTATGAAATAACAAGAGAGAAAATACTGTCAAGTTCAACAGTATGATGAATCAATATTAATGGTAAAACTTTACAATAAGATGTCATTTTTAACATTAATGTATTAACTTACAATACATTTATTACATAATTTATTCATCGTTGTTAATGTTAATAAAAATGCAGTCGTTCATTGTTCATATTAGTTCACAGTGCATTCATTTTTACAAACATAACTTGTGATTTTAATAATGCATTAGTAAATTATATAATTAACTAACTAAGATTAATAAATTATGTGTAAGTATTGTTAATTCATATTTCATGTTAACCAATAATTAACTACTGTTAACAGGGTTTTTCCTGGCTTAAAATGAGGCGGAGTTGGTACTATCCTGATCACAATGCACACAATGTACCTACACTTTAACTGGCTGAAACACAAAATTATAATTTCACACACCATATAAGTGTTATATTAATTATATGATTGAAGAAAATGAAAATGATAAAGTTACATTTTACAAAAAAAAACCTGTTGAACATTCAATTAAATTGAGCATTTAAATAAAAGGGGGCCCTCTATAGGAGAGCATAAACATATCATTAGTTTGTTAAAGACGTCAAGAAATTGAAAATCTTTATCCACTTTCATAAGTGGGTGTTTTATTTTCTTTCGCCATGTTTTACTGTTACCAAATTCTGTGTTGTAGCATGTCTATTTTTTTTGAATGCATAAAAACAACTTAGTTTATTTAAATGTATTCTTAAAATATGCTTATGAAATGTTTACTTTTTTCTCAGAAATTCTGTGTTCTGTAATCTGGTTATCAAATGAAGGCATAAAACATTAAATTATTTATTTTTAAATTATTATTATTATTGAAATGGTAAATTATTGAAAATAAAATTGTATTTATTTATTTTGGCAAACAAATGGGCTTACTATTAAAATTAAAACATGGAAGAAATGTTTTTTGATCATTACTTAAAAGGATAAAGTTTTAATAACTTCAATAGTAGCCTAGTTGTCACGAATCTGGTTGCCATTTCACCACATGGACTCTTGCACCACACTGCAGCTGTACATCACTCCGCCTCAGACTACAACTCCCATCATTCACTGCACTTACGACGCACACACTCCCAGCTGATTGCACTAATCATTCATTGCACTGATCACACAGCTGCACCCCATCACCCACTCTATATAAGCTTTGGACTCCATCTTATTCACTGCAAAGTCTTGTTTAGCCCCGTCTGACATTTCCGAGCATTTTCCCTGAGTTTGTTTCCTTGTGTTTACCTGGACTGCCTATACGACTCTGACCGTTTGCTGCCTGCCCCAACCTTTGCATTGCCCCTGTTGCTGATTCTGCCTTGCCTTCGTCACACCTGTTGCTGTCTCTGAACCTTGCCTGTCTGACCTGATCTTGTTGATTAATAAAGCTGCATTTAGATCTCAACGCCCTGAACCCTTTCTTGACAGAAGACTTCGCCAAACAGCTATCCAGCAGCTTTCCTAAGGAACCCTGGCCAGGTATGGAACCATTCAACCAGCTGCTCGACCTGAAACAGGGGAGTTCGCCTTTTGAGGAATACGTCACTCAATTCTGCGAAATATCTTGCAAGGTACCGTTTGATGAGGTTGCATTAAAAGACATTTTTCGTTTTGGTTTAAGTGAGCCCATTAAGTCATACTTACCTGAAGGGAAGTTTCATTGTAGTTTAAAGGATTTTATGGACTATGCTTTGCTGTGTGCTGGCTCTTCGTTTACTGTGGGTGTTGCGGAGGAGGAACACGACACCGCACTCACTCATGTAATGGTGGATGCACCAGAGCACGATTGCAAAATGGCGGCCACAACAACACCCCATCATGTCATTGCTGCCAGTCAGGAGCAAAGTCAAGTCTCAGCTGATCATCCAGAGTCACACCACGCCTCAGCTGGTCGTCCAGAGTCTCACGTCACGCCTGCCAAGCCGGGGTCTGCCCTCGTCACGCCTGCCAAGCCGGGGTCTGCTCTCGTCATGCCTGCCAAGCCGGGGTCTGCCCTTGTCATGCCTGCCAAGCTGGAGTCCCCGGCCAAGATGGCTACCATGCCTGCGGATGCGCCTCTTTGGTCAGGACTGATTGCTAGTGTGTTGGACCCACCACTGGTGTCGGTGCGAGCAGCTGGCATCCCCAGGTCCGCAGCATTGTCCGCTCCATCCCAGGAGTTCGCAGAGGCCGCTCCGATCCAGGAGCTCACAGAGTCCGCTCCAGAGGCCGTTCCATTTCAGGAGCTCACAGAGTCCGGCTCTCCAGGGCCCCTGCTGGTCCCGTCCGGCTCTCCAGGGCCCCTGCTGGTCCCGTCCGGCTCTCCAGAGCCCCTGCTGGTCCCGTCCAGCTTACCTTCGTCTCCGCTGGTCCCGCCCAGCTCACCATCATCTCCGCTGGTCCCGCCCAGCTCACCTTTGTCTACGCTGGTCCCACCCAGCTCACCTTCGTCTCCGCTGGCCCCATCCAGCTCACCTTCTCCGCTGGTTCTGTCCAGTTTAATGCTTTCCGAGCGCCCCCAAGACTCAGCGCCTCCTGAGCGCCCCCTCGAGGTTATGGTTTTCCCCAAGGAAATTGTTTTGGGGGGGCCACCTGCCTACCAACCCTACCAATCCGCCAGGGCCGCCCGAGTCCCCTGATCCATCATGGCTTCCCGAGGCCCCGGATCTACTATGGCCACCTGGAAAACTCCCTACCTCGGTCCTTGAGACTATATGTGCTCCCTCTGTCTCATGTGTCTCAGTTTCCTCTAGGTCCCAGTCTCTGCTGTGGGTCTCAGCTCCGCCCTGGTGGGCGCCTGTCTCGTCTGCTCCGCCCTGGTGGGCGCCTGTCTCGTCTGCTCCGCCCTAGTGGGCTCCTGACCTACCAGAGTCACCTCACGTCGCCGCCGACCTGCCAGAGTCACCTCACGTCGCCGCCGACCTGCCAGAGTCACCTCACGTCGCCGCCGACCTGCCAGAGTCACCTCACGTCGCCGCCGACCTGCCAGAGTCACCTCACGTCTCTGCCGACCTACCAGAGTCACCTCACGTCTCCGCTGACCCTCCAGAATCTCAAATGGCGGATGCAACAACTGATCTGCCAGAGTCTTGTCACGCCACAGCGGGTTTACCCAGTGTCACTTCACGTCTCTGCTGTCTCATCCGCCCCGCCCTGGTGGGCTCCTGTCTCATTTGCCCCACATGGACCTGGCCTTTCGTTCCCTCCCCCGGATAGATAGATTGTTGTGTTTGTGCAGTGTGTGCATGTAGTCCAGTTGAACTGTGTTAAAATGCAGTGCAGTGCATACTGTAAAGTGGGAGTGTGCTGTAGGATGTATTTGTTTTTGCTGTTCATTAGCCTGGTAGCCTGAGGGAAAAAGCTATCCCTCAGTCGGTTAGTGCGGGATTGGATGCTGCGGAGACGTCTTCCTGAGGGCAGCAGAGAGAGCACCTGGACGGGTGGTTGGAGTCCTTGATGATCCTCCGGGCTTTCCTTATATACCGCCTGGTGTAGATGCCCTGGAGGGAGGGAAGCTCACCTCCAACAATGTGGCGGGCAGTTCGCAAGACCCTTTGCAGAGCTTTGCGGTTGCCAGCGGTGCTGTTTCCAAACCAGGCGGTGATGCAACCGGTCAGGATGCTCTCCACAGTGTAGGTGTAGAAGGATCTGAGGATGCTGGGGCTCGTTCCAAACTTCCTCAGCCATCTCAGGAAGAAGAGGCGCTGGTGTGCCTTCTTCAGCACTGCATCTGTGTGAGCAGACCATGTGAGATCCTCGGTAATGTGAACGCCAACAAACTTAAAGCTGTTTACCCGCTAGAAATGGAGAGTGACTCACCTCTTTCTCACCTGCAGCAGCCGCGGGAGCGCTCTCTGTATGGGTGGTGTTGTCAGCATCGAAGAGAGCATAAAAAGTATTAAGCTTGTCCGGTAGAGAGGCGGTAATGTTCACAGTAGCTGGTTTATTCCCTTTAATGTTCCGATGGAAAAAAACTTTCTTTAAGGTAATATAACATGATTTATATTATATAAATAATGTTGCACACCTGTTAAATGTTTCAAATCTAAAGGAGGCTACAGTGTAATACTGTGTAGCTTAGCATAAATAGCACAGGCTCAAAGGCTTGATTTTTTTTCCTGCTTGAATTCCTGCTTGAAGAGGTGCACATAACTGCATAAGTACTAAATTTGCTTCTGTGGATATTAATTATTTTAACTAGTGTTTTACTTTCATTTTCCACAGACTGAGCCGTCAAATATAACACATCGGCGAGGCAAAGCTGACGGCTTTTGTGAAAATGATCTGCCATGATTAGCTTGATAACTTGTTTTTGAGCCTCCACTCAGCAGTCAAAAGCTGCAAATGCATTTTACAGATGCGGCGGCGGCACCCACAGTGGTAAAAAGCACATTCTGGTTGTCTACCATCTGTATATCAATCAAATTAACTTATTCCCCGCCAGCATTTTTAAAAAAAAATTGCCAGTCCCCGCCAGCATTTTTGATGATTTTTAACAAAAATTGACAGCCCTCAGAATATTTTCTGCTACGAATATATGAACATATTATACTGTATATCAAAATAAAGAACCAAGCCTCTGATTTTAAAGAAAATTGTATTCTATCTTCTTGTGTTCATGTCTTGTCACCACTTGAATGCAGATAAGTTTCATCAGAAATACAACATTTTGGGCAAAAAACTGAGAAAAATGCATTATAATCAAAGTAGTGTGTTTTCAAGCAAAATAAATTTAGATGTCATATTCTTTCACCTGTAAATAATTTTTCGAAAAGCCATCCAATAAACAGAACAGATAGACACATACAGTATATAAATAATACATTTGTTTTGTAATGCACATTTCTTACACTCAAGGCACAGTGTTTAGCACTATGCTCTATGCTAAGCCACACACACACACACACACACACACACACACATAGGCTACATACAGTACATACACTGAACAAAATTATAAACACAACATGTTAGTTTTTCCCCCATTTTTCATGAGCTGAACACAAAGATCTAAGACTTTTTCTATGTACACAAAAGGCCTATTTCTCTCAAATATTGTTCACAAATCTGTCTAAATCTGTGTTAGTTAGCACTTCTTCTTTGCCGAGATAATCCATCCACCTCACAGATGAGGCATATCAAGATGCTGATTAGACAGCATGATTATTTTACAGGTGTGCCTTAGGCTAGCCACAGTAAAAGGCCACTCTAAAATGTGCAGTTTTACTGTATTGGGGGGATTCGAAAACCAGTCAGTATCTGGTGTGACCACCATTTGGCTCACACAGTGCAACACATCTCCTTCTCATAGAGTTGATCATGTTGTTGATTGTGGGATGTTGTCCACTCCTCTTCAATGGCTGTACGAAGTTGCTGGATATTGGCAGGAACTGGATCACGCTGTCGTATACGCCGATCCAGAGCATCCCAAACATACTCAATGGACATATGAGTATGCTGGCCATGCAAGAACTGGGATGTTTTCAGCTTCCAGGAATTGTGTACAGATCCTTGCAACATGGGGACGTGCATTATCATGCTGCAACATGAGATGATGTTCGTGGATGAATGGCACAATACTGGGCCTAAGGATCTCGTCACGGTATCTCTGTGCATTCAAAATGCCATCAATAAAATGCACCTGTGTTCGTTGTCCATAACATACGCCTGCCCATACCATAACCCCACCGCCACCATGGGCCACTCGATCCACAACGTTGACATCAGCAAACCGCTCACCCACACGACGCCATACACGCTGTCTGCCATTTGCCCTGTACAGTGAAAACCGGGATTCATCCATGAAGAGAACATCTCTCCAAAGTGCCATATGCCATCGAATGTGCGTATTTGCATATACTGCAAATATGTATATATACTGCATACTGTATATATGCGGTATGCAGTATACTACATATATATACAATATCCTTCAGTGCTAACTTAATGGTTGAAAAAACGAATATGGATCATTCCATTTCGTTTTGTAATATCAAGAACATCGATTTATCTGCTCTTTCTGATGGACTGGACAATTTCTTCAAGAGCAATGTTTTCTCTACACTGGATGACTTAGTTTCCTATTATAACGAGGGACTGCATAGTGTGCTTGATACATTTGCACCTTTAAAAACTGAGACTGTATATTTTACCCATACAGCACCTTGGTTTATACCAGAACTGAGACAGCTCAAAACTAAGGGGCATCACTTGGAACATTTATACATTAAAACTGGACTTAATGTTCATAAAGATATGTACACAGATCATATGCTATCTTACAAACATTCTCTTTTAACTGCTAAATCTGATTACTAATTAGGTTCAAGGTTCAAGGTTCTTTATTATTCGTCACATACACAATCATACAAAGTATAATCAGTAGTGAAATGCAAGTAGAATTGAAGAAAAATACAGCATTACATGAGAAAAGTGAGGAGAAAAAAATAACCCCCAGACTATGCTCCTTGGGGAGTACAGTTTGAGAACAGGAAAAACACAACAGCAACACAAAAGCACATACACGACATAGCCACAGGGGAAGTGAATCCGGCCCAGCAAGCAGCCATCTGGTCCCGCAGCCACTGATCCGGCGCTGGTCAGACCCGCTTGACCAGGCCAGCGGACCGAAGCGAACAGAGGCGAATGGTCGGGGGGGGGGGGGGCAATGTCTGTAATGTCTGTAGGGTGGGGGAGGAACGCAAGAGCGTCTCACTGCATTGCACTCCCGGGGTAGATTCCAACAACAGCCTTGCCAAGGCCACTGTAGGGGAGCCAGAAAAAGATAAGATTGTTTTGTCTTTGGGGCGAGTAAACATTCCAATTTTTGCAGGCTACTCTCTCTGTCCATTTTGTCCATTTTTGTCTCCATTTTAATCAATTTCCCTTTGTAAAGCCATGAACTTCTCTTTGGTAGAATCCATATTGCGATTATAGTCTCAGTCTCAATGCTGACCACTCTTCCCACAGCTTCAATCATACGGGCAGCCTTGTGGGGCTTTGGACAGCTGTTCCCGTTTTCTGAATTCTTCGATAACCCAGGGCAAAGCCTAATCCAATCAGCAAAATACCTGTTATCATGGTTCCGAATAGGTAGATATCTTCAATGTCCTCCACGGAAAGAGCCGCAAGACACACGATTCGCCACCTCTCCCACGTGCCATCATATAGCCGGCTGCGAACGTTCTGTCAGGGCAGTCAGGTTCCCCGAAACCCAAGTTTCGATAGTGTCAATTGCATTAAGAGACCAGTTAATCCATAATATTTTAGTTTGGAGAGCAGTGCAGAGAGAGTCTCTCACGAGACAAGGGAGCAAAGCAGGGAAGATAAGGGTGAGGACGGGGAGAGAAAAATGTGACCGCCTCCGTTGAGAGCCAAAGAGAAACTACTATTACTACTAATACTACTAATTACTATTCGAATATAATTGGGATAGATGAAGAGAATACAAGGTCCTTGTTTAATACAGTAAATATTATCCTATGTCCACCTAATACCCTTCCTTCTCATCTATACTCTAGTGATCTATGCGATAAATTAATTACCTTTTTTAATACTAAAATTCAAAATATTCATCAACAAATAACTTTTCAAAACAATGTGGCATCTGATCTGTTGTATTTATTTTCTCACGATTCTCATCTGTCTCTATTTTACCATTTTGAACTTCCAACTATTGATGAAATAGCAGGTCTTATCAAACAATCTAAGTCTTCCACTTGCCAGTTAGATCCACTCCCTCCTCACCTGGTCAAAGCTTGTTTATCTTCTCTATCTGCTATAGTAACTGATATTATACACTCGTCTCTAACCTCTGGTGTGATAACTACATCTTTTATGGTTGCTGTAATTACTCCAAGACTTAAGAAACCGGGAGCCGACCCTAATAATTTTGCCAACTTTCCAATTTCCAATTCACCTTTTCTCTCAAGAATTGTGGAAAAAGTTGATGCATCTCAGATTCACTATCATCTTTTTTTTTATACAGTTTCCACCCTTTGCATAGTACAGAGACGGCCATGGTAAAAGTTGTTAATGATCTGCTGATGTCAGCCGACTCTGGACTCTTAACTATACTTATTCTACTCGATTTAAGCACAAATTTTGATAAAATCTCTCAGCAAGTTATCCTAGATAGACTACTCTCCATAAGGATTACTGGCGTCCCTCTTAGTTGGTTCAGATCCTATTTATCTGGGCGCACTCAATTTATTAAACTTAAACATTTCAAATCATACGTTTCACCTGTTACAACTGGTGTTCCTCAAGGCTCTATTTTGGGCCCTGTTTTATTTATTATTTATCTACTACCCCTTGGTTACATTTTTAGGAAATATGGCATCAGTTTTCACTGCTTTGCTGATGACACCCAGCTTTATTTGTCTTCTAAGCCAAATCTATTTTAGGTTGCTAAAAAGAGATTACATCCTGGTTTTCACGTAACTTTCTTAAGCTAAATACTAACAAAACTGTAGTTCTCCTTGTTGGTACCAAATCTAACTTGTCAAAATCCAATAGTTTTTTCACTTGCTGTTGATAAATCTATAACCTCCTCATCTACTCAGGTTAAAAGTCTGGGTGTCGTCCTTGATAGAACTTTATCTTTTGAAAAGCATGTGAAAAATATTACTCAGTCTACGTATTTCCATTTACGGAACATCAGTCGCCTTCATCCATTTCGCTCACCAAATTCCACAGCTATTCTTGTACATGCTCTAGTTACCTCACACATGTACTATTGTACCTCCCTTCTCTTTGGACTACCCCATATAATTCTTCATAAACTTAATTTGGTCCAGAACTCAGCTGCCTGTATAATTGCTAGAACCTCTTCCACTGAGCATTTCACTCCAGTTCTCTACTACCTTCACTGGCTACCTGTTAAATATTGAATAGAGTACAAGATTCTACTTCTTACTTTTAAAGTTCTGCCCCAGCTTATCTTTCTGATTTTCTTAATATTTACATCCCAAAACGTACTCTCAGATCTTCTTCATCTGTTTCCCTTGTTGTACCTTCTGTTTGTTTAGCCACTATGGGGTCTAGGGCTTTCAGTTGTGCTGCTCCTAATCTTTGGAATTCTCTTCCACAATCTATTCGAGAGAGTGACTGTCTGACTACTTTTAAACCATGCCTTAAAACTTAACTGTTTATATTAGCTTTTTATGATCTTTTTAAAATGATTTATTGTTATAGTTGCTATTTGCTGTATTGCATCAAGATTTTATGTTATGATTACCACTCTACTGTACGTGTCCTTGAAATGCTTGGAAAGGCGCCATTAAATACAATTTATTATTATTATTATTATTATTATTACCCTACTGACAGTCAATGTGAAGAAAACATCAGTTAGATTTGTGAAAATCATTCTGAATGATAAACATTTTTGAGAAAAAACTATCCATTTTGTCAAAGTAATGGCAAGATGCCTCTCTAAAACCTGGAGCTTGAGTGTTTAAGCCTTAAGTCTTAAAGGAATGATCTTCATTTCACAGTTCAGTATGTGTTTTTTTTTCAGCTATTCAACTGATTATGTTTTTAATATGGCAATGGAGAAAAGCATTTTAATGAAAATAAAACAATGTAACATTAATCAATCAATCAATCAATCAATCAATCAATCAATCAATCAATCTTTGCCTTGTTGCATGCTCTCATTGTGACTGAAGGCATTGTCAATCTATACTAGACTGCAGGTCTCGTACTGTATCGCGTCTCTTGTCAGTGTCTGCACTTGCTTGGCCATTTGTTGTGATAAACAGGAAAGTGTCACTTCTGTTTTTATAACCAAATCTTACTATGTAAAAAATAAATATATATAGGCCTTTAGTGTTGTTAGAATTATTATTATACTCATACCTTTTCTTAAGTTAATATTTAGTTTTTAGCTTTATTTTTTGTTTTCATTAAAATCTTTAGCTTTGAAATGTTGTTGTATCCATTTGTGATTTTTATTTAATTTCTTTATCTTCTTAAATGTGTATATATAATATTTATAGTTTTAACTTTTAATTTTAGTTACTTTTTCTTAATTGTAAGTCGCTTCGGATAAAAGCATCTGCCAAATGACTAAAAGTAAAGTAAAGCAAATATATTCTGGAATATATTTACATATTAATAATATAATATAAAAGTATGATATAATATACAAATACAATATAATATAATAAGGCCAAGGGAAGTGGAATAGGTTTGTCCTCTCACACTTGCCGTATCGCATCGAGAGGTTAAAGGGACAAATTTTTAACATGGCGCTCTGAAAACAACTTAAAGAGAAGAACTCGCTTTTTCCCTCAAACTGCCGCGGATTTTCTTGGTACGATTGTATTTTTCGTCTTTCGTGCTCTTAGACAGTTTATAATGAATTTAAGGCAAACACTTGGATCGACGTCTGTGACACACTCACAGAGTTATGAAATATTGTTTCTGGTTCTTCAGGAGGCATGACTGTGTGAAAAATACAATCTCAGTTTGAGTGTTATTCTGGAGATTTATTACAAGAGCTGTAAATCCTTTTTTTTTTCATAACCTCGCTGTCACCTTGAGTACCACTGTGCTAACAGAGACACTTATTTGTTGATTTGAGAAGTATGTGTGATGATGAGCATTAATCAAGCTTTACTCTGTAGTGTTTGGAACAATCTTCAGAAAAATGGTTGTAAACAGTACCAGAAAAGGGTTATTCGGCTTGTAACAATAGCAGAACCCTTTTTAGTGCTAAATATAACCTTTTTTATAGGGTTCCATACAGAACCATGCTTTGAAAATGCTATAAAAAAAGCAATTTTTAATGATAGTTTTTCATTAATATTAGTATGTTAAAATCATTAATATTAGTATTATTTGTATATATTATTTATTAATATAGTTTTTTTGCCCCTCTATCTGACTGGTCTTATAATCTATCTTACCTATCTTATTATATACTTGTAATATCTTATAATATAAGTGTCTATTAGGGTTTTATATAAAATCAACAACAAGTCAGTTTCTTTATTTTTATTTTTAAGATGTGAAATTATAGCAAAAATGACAGTGTTCTAACAACAGCTATTAGTAGAATACATTAATGAATGACAAGGACATTGCACATAAATAAATGCTTAAAATAGTGTATTGAAGACCATGCTCCAATAAAATATCTTCTTAAAGTTATTCATTATCTGTAATTTGTTGTGATTGAATGTCAGTTTTACTCTGTAGATAATGAGGTTGTAGCATCTGAAATGCACAATTGAGTAGTATATGAGCACTTCACAATGTTAAAAGGAAAAAGTAATATAAAGTCATGATGTAGCTAGGTATGTTTATGCATAAACCCTAGTAATAAAAATATCTAAATATCTTTGTTACTTACTTAGTGAAGAATAGGAGAATATTAACTGAATAGAGCTAGTCACACGTACATGTTCTCTTAAACTAAAAATAGAAAAGACAGAAAAAACAATTAGCATTTGAAAGTTATAATTTATAGGCATTTTAAGAAATAAATGATTTACCTGTCGAGAGTGTTCGAGAGTGTTGGTAGTCTGTGTAGTTGGATGGCTGAGCTCCAGAGAATCAGTAATCATGCATCTTAGAGTGTAGCCTCGGTTAGAGTTTTACATTAAAACAACAACAACAACCACAACACCAGCATGATGTGTGAATTAAGTATGTTGAGTATGTTTAAGTATGTTACACAATTGAGTTTAGAGTAACAGTGTGTCCATGTGTTTATGTAAAAACAATTATATTTATGTTGTTGGATCACTGAACTTCAGAAAACCAGTAATGAAGTGCTTTGTTACAGATTTGAAAAACAAAAGGGCGGGAACAAAGAACCATAAACTCTGACAAAGAACCATTTCGGCATAAAAGGTTTCTTCAGAATGCTATGGTTCTAAATAAAACCATTACTGCATGTAAAGAACCTTTAAAGAACCAAATATTTTTTTAATAGTGTATGTTTTCACAGATCATGCCATCTGCTTGTGTTGTGACTCTCTGGTTGATGATGTTGAGAGGGCAGTCGTGGCCTAATAGAGCATCGGACTTGTAACCTGATGTTGTGGGTTCGAATCTCAGGCCTGGCAGGAATTGTCGGTGGGAGCAGTGAACAACCCTTTTGAGACACTTGAGCAAGGCACCAAACCCCCAACTACTCCCCGGGTGCCGCAGCGTTGTCTGCCTACTGCTCCGGGTGTGTGTTCACTACTGTGAGTGTGCATTTGGATGGGTTAAATAGAGCACAAATTCCAAGTATGGGTAACCATACTTGGCCACACATCACTATTTATTTGAGGACATGGTGAGGTCACATGACCCCACTCCTCAGGAGCGGCAGTTTGCCCTGAAGAACTTCATGCCTCGTGCACACAAACACCAGCTCCAGCCGGCAGGAGAAGAGCTTCAGACAGACAGGTGTACAGTATTGCTGCTGTGATCATTGCTGATGGTGAAATTTTGCTTAAACAAACAGTTATCCTTCAGCTGCTCTGTGACAGAGGATTATCTCAAGATCATGTGTCTAACATAATAATCAATGGGAGAAAAGGCCAGTTTTAATTCCCTGTATTTATTTTTTTGCCAAGTAGTGTCCACTAATAATGTACATACTGAAAATTTGAAGTCTAAATGTACTGTGTAGATGCATTTTCATGATATCAAAAGAAAATATTAACATGCATGTGAATACACTGCATAAAACAGTATTATTTCAAGCAACAGAATTTAAGCAGATTTGTTTTTTTGCTAAATTGAAATAGCAACTTTTTATTTACAGATAAGCGTAGTCTAAATCAATGCTAGTTATGCACTATGGTCAAATATCCTGTTAATATCCTATTAATCTTAATCACCCTGTCAGGGTTTATGTTTACATTTTACATTTTATTAACATTTAGATTTGATTTTCAGCCCGTGATTACAGATGCAACCTGAATAAGGATGTTAATGATATTATACACAACAATGAGTTTTAATGAAGTTGTTAAATGCAGTAAATTAATACATCAATGGATTAACTTTTTTGATCACCAATGAATCACATTTATCAAAAGTCCACTATCATGGAAAGCTAAAACACTTTTTCCATGTTGGAGAGTGTTTGGTTTCAACACAAACTGTCATCATAACTAGGTTAGGAGAACCTAGGAGAAGGTTGTGTGTGTGTGTGTGTTGTAGAATATCAAGGCCGAATATCAGATAGAATATCAGACAAATCAAGATTCGATCGAAGCATGGTTGAAACATGAGAAGCCGAATTCCACAGGACAACAGCAGAAAGTCATAAATCAGACCCCCAGCCCGCCTGAATACACCCCGACCAGGCGTCGAGGACAAAGGCTAAAATTCCTGGGTTCACAAAACTGTAAAATCATCTTAAAGGACTTTCATTCTCATTGTTAATGAAAATAATAATTTATATGCATAACTGCATATTATGTATGTGACCCACAAATTTGAATATCCTTGTTTTAATCATTGTGTTTATCGTGCTTTTAATTAGTATTGACTAGCTAAGCCTTAAGGGTTAATGTCATGTTTGGTATGTATGAGTGTCATAAGTATAGCTTTAATCATTTCTTTTGATGGATTTCCTATCAAATGCATCATATTCTGGTTATAGAAATCACATTCAAAAGGACATTTTGCAAGAGAATGTAAAATTCGGGCAATGTGACTGACCATGACATGTGATTTATTGATTGGGTGAAGAAACAAAGAGCCAGAATGGGATCTAATTGGTCAAGACAACCATTGGGAGGTCCCTAAAAGTCCGAGAATAAATACCCAGGACACTCCTCTAACTGCTCTCTAAGAAGCTCTTAACTTCTCCTCGCGCGCTTGAATGCTCCGTCCTCTTGGACCTCTCTCTCTCTCTCTCCGGAAAAATGCACTCTCTTGAGAATGCCATCTACTGACTCTCTCTTCAGCTCTGGACCACAAGCCAGTTGCTACCATGACGAGAAGAAAAACCACCTAGCACTTTACATCCTTTTATTCTTTGACTTTTGTTTATTTTCTTTCCGTGAGTTCGTGTGCTAAGTTGCGTTTGCCAAAGACGACAAGCCCAAGACTCTGCAAAACCAGCCAACGCCCACTTCAGCGACTCCTGAACTTTAAGCCAATCAGCGACTTCGGAGAAACCCTTTCCCGCAAAGACGGAGGACAAAGGGAAATCTTTAAACACAAAAGCAACGCAAGTACAAACCCCAGATTCTTGCTGTAGCTGGTGTAATATTGAAAATAGATTTTAGCCTCATTGAAAACTCAATGCGAGTGTTAAAAATGTGATTGATGGTTGTTCAGGTTTATGCAATTGCACATCTTGCTGTAAACGTGGGATATCAAACTCTCATTCTTTTAATCTAATCCTTTCCTCACTTTCTCTCTTTCTGCAACGCGTGAATGTGTGAATGCTTGTGTTCATGTGTAGATTAGTTTACATGTCTTAGAGTTATATAAATAAAGTCTTGTTTATATTGAAAAGAGAAATATCTTGTGTTTTGTGCTCATAAGTTAATGCCTTAATCTGTCGATTTTGTTACCGTGCTATTTAATAGTGTTTTCACTATATTTTGGGATTTTAATATCCAGTGCAGAGTTTGTTATACGGCTTGTTCGGTGAATCGCCGTGAAACAGTGAGTCTGTTCAAATTCCCTATAAAATCATTAATGATTCCCTTTGAGCTAAATTGACCTGTTTCCCTTATAACAATATATATATTATATGTTATCATTACATATTGGTGGAGGAAAAGCGGGCAGATTAATCTAAATTATGAGCATAAACCAAGTTATTTAATCTTTTATATTCTTACGGATGAGATCTGAGATCGAGACTGGTGTGTGTGCGTATGTGTGAGTGACGTCAGCAGCGCGCGCCTCCGTGAATGAATGAGCACAGAGAAGGTTGTAACTTGAGTCAGCCTCGCCTTTGTTTAACTGCAGTAAGGGAACTCAAAGTTAACAGTTAAGATCGGAGAATAAGGTCAGATTTGAGCGTTTTCCTCTCTTCTTGTAATGCCTTGTTTTATAGCTGAATTAATGTCCTGCGTGTTCCAGGTCATCTAATAGCTATAATTTAATCCCAAATCTCAGTAACTGTTAGCCGCACGAAGCTAAACTGCAGCAATTAAAAGGGAAATAAATCAGTGGATAAAGAATAGTTTTGAGCGTGTTCCTCAATCCTGTTTATCAAAGCCTTATTCATAGTTTGATCGTCAGTGCGTGTTCCATTGTCAGATCATATAACGTTATGCTATGACTCCCTGGGTTAAACATTAGAGAATAATGCTTGCCTGTTTGTGTACGTTACACTGTTCACAAAGTGGATTAAATCTCGCGAAACACTGCGCGTGTCCGAGAGTGATTTGAATGGGAGCTTTAAAAGCTTTATCAAGTAAAGTTTACCTTTGAACCAACAGCGAAGAAACCCTGTTGTGTTTATGTCCATATAAACGGACACGGGCTTGTGATTCACTGTTTCCTCAACCGCAGCACGAAGCTATTATTTGAATAAGGTTTAAGTTTAACTCTGAACGAACTGAAAGTTTAAGCGCCACATCGCAGAACAAGCGGTGTTGTTATTTGTACAGTGTTGAGATGCACCAACATTTAATGTAACATGCTTAACTGTATTTGTAATGCAACAATTAATATGCTAGCCACTAGTTTGTTTTGGTTGCCACAGATACGATTGTGACACGAAAGTCTTAACATACTTCCGGAGCAACTTTGAACTGCGCACGCGCAGTACATCGATGCTGTTGCTGACGGCACGGTTGTGTTTACATTGAAGTCTATGCTAAAGCCATTAGCCTCAAAGGTTAGAAGTTAGCATTAAACATCCAATGGTTGAATAAAGTGTGTGTTTTGAAAAGCTAAAGTGGTTTAACCCTTTAAACATTTAAACTAATATACTTGTTGGTCTTTCTCTTCCTTATTTCTCCCTTTTTACCACTTATTTGTAGTTCTACTAGAAAGGAAAATACTAGTTCACAATTATTAATTGTGCCAAATTCAAATTTAATTAAAACATTAAATTTATTTGGAATCATTCTAATTTTCCCCCCCCATATTATTTAATATGATCCTTCCTTCTAGTATTCCCTTTTGGGCATAATCATTTTAGGTACAAATAAGTATTGAACTTTGAAAGTTTAAGTAAACTTATTCTACCTAATTGATTTATTACCCATATAAGTAGATTCTATTCAGACTTATACTCACTCATTACTTTATTGCGTTTTACCCCTAATTCTTCCTGTTTTGGTTATACACATAACCACTATTTTATTTACTTATTTCCTCATTTACTTAATTTCATATTTGCTTATTTTGCCTGTTTATTACTTTACAATTTTACTTTGTCTTACCATTTTCTTTCCTCTTCACTTTTCACATTTGTAGGGACCTGTAAGAACCATCAATCAATTCTAAGTGTATGAGATATACAATCCTGTCAAAAGGCGAATCATCCTAACGAATTTGATTGCAATCAAACCTACTTTTGTTCTTCCTAACCTCCCTATACTTAAAACGCAATCCAAATTTTAACACCCCATGCAACGCTGAGATCAATTTTAATAGAGATAAGTGTTGAGCAACTGTCGCCTTCGCAGCCTCCCGGTGAGCGGTCCAACTGTAAGGTGTGCGTTGTCAATTCTGTCAGACTAAGAAAAGAGATATCAGAATTATTATTATATTCGTTTGTCTAAGACAAAGATTTAATAATATTGTTTGCCTCTTTGATAACAACATTTAATAGAAAAAAAAGGAATTCTCCTCATTTTGAAAAAAATAGAAAAGGAATTGTTTATTTTAATTAAATTTGTTTTTCACCTTTTTTGTCTCTTTTCCCTCTTCCTCATTAGAGTGACGAAGTCTTCACATCGCTAGTCTACCTAGATACTCTGAGACCAACACAGTGATCACCACACTTCACCAGTGGTTCAGAATCACTGACATAACACTTAGTTGTCACACCACACATAAGCTTCCACTCCACACAGATCTGTGTCAGTCTCTCTTCTCCCCAGCGTGCCAACATGCCGCAGACTGCAGACCCCCTGGCAAAAGGGGAAGATGTGAACACTTGGCTGAGAGGCACGACAGACAGCCTCACCCCCAAGACGTTTGAACTGTTATTATTTTTAATAATAATCCTAGTCCTGAGAAGATTCCTGACACAAGATTCAAGCCAGAATAACAACCATGAGGAGCTAGTCAAAATTGCCAGCTCCCTAAGCTATGCCTTCACGACCCAGCTGAAACTGAGCGACAAGCACATCACCCACCTTCAAGAGGAACTGACATGTGCTCAACGTCGCATAGACAAGCTGGAAGTGAAAGTTCAAGATCAACTCAAAGCACCCAACGAGAGCGAGCAGGAAACAACGGAACAAGTTAAGGAGCTCCAAGCAGCCCTGACAGCAGCTCAGCTCGACCAACAACATGCAAAGGCTGCCCAGGAAGACCTGGTAAACAGACTTCAGTATGCCAACCAGCTACTAGAGAAAGCCAAGCATGACATCAGCAACAAGAATGCTGAAATAAGTGCCCTGAAGGACCACCTTGAAAGGTACAGAATTGAAATGGACAATCTGACCCCACAACTAGACGATACCAATGATCAGCTCTACATGGTCAGAAGAGGACTCAAACATGCTTATGCGCAGAAGCAAGAGCCAAAGCGAGAGAAACCACTCTCAGCCTCACCACTGCTGAGCAGAGCAGAGTCCCATGTCCAAGAACTCGTATACAGCGAAAGAAGCGAAGGGCCACAACCCAAAACCTCACCTGCCTTCGCCACAGAACTCTTTCCTGTCAACGAAAGAAAACCTCCCATCCAAGCAGACCTTGGAGCTGCACCTGGGATGACCATCAAAGACCTCGACAAGCTGTCTAAAAACGTCAGCAAGTTCAACCCGAACTCCACAGGGGGCCACACCATCCAGGCCCACCTTCAAGATATCGACTTCTATCTAGAAATGAGACCTCATGTGACTGACAGAGACAGGTTATACCTCCTTAGAGCCACGTCCAGTTCCGAGGTACGAAACTTCCTAGATCGACAGCCCAGTCGAACGAAGTCAGACTACCAGCTACTTCGTGAGGTCCTGATTAAAGAGTTTACCGACCCTGACTCCGAACATGGACTGTTAACTGCCTTAGAAACCAAACAAGGTCGACAAGAGGCTCCACAAGCTTACTACAACCGACTCCGACAAGCCTACTTTGGTGCACACAACGAACCTGACCTTGAAGAGGATGTGAACTTCAAAAGCCTCTTCCTAAGAAATCTGCACCCTGGAGTCAGCCACCATCTAGGCGTCATGGCCTGTCCACGCTCCATGACCATCCAACAGTTGCGTGACCTAACACAGAAGGCCTACAACAAGCAGAAGATGGCCTCAAAGAAAGGTGACAAAACATCCACACTCTTGAACTCTGTCAACAAAGACTCAAGCCTTGCACTGGACGACACCCAGATGCATCACAAAACCAGAGTCCTCCATCAAGAGCACAGAGAACGTGATCCCCATGTCCACGAAAGCTATCAGCCCAACTTCTGGAAAAATCCATGGGACCAGCCACGCTTCTCAAGAAACGCAAAAGATAGCAACAACTGGAAACCTAACCAGACATCCAAAGGTAATCGCCTGACTCATCCAAGAGCATCTCGTAGGGTTAAGCGACAACGAAACCCACCTCAGCATTACTCAGACATGCACAGTGCTGAGTATGCTCCAGAACCATACAGCTTACCGTCAGAAGACATGGAACAAGTCATGAGCCAACTGAACGAGTTCCTTCAAGATAAGCTGAACACGGATGACTACGAAATTGAGTCATGCTCGCTGTGACCAGCGAC
Source organism: Oxygymnocypris stewartii (assembly GCA_003573665.1). NCBI lineage: Eukaryota > Metazoa > Chordata > Actinopteri > Cypriniformes > Cyprinidae > Oxygymnocypris > Oxygymnocypris stewartii. The sequence continues at coordinate 34,470 of QVTF01018847.1, forward strand.
AGAACGGAAGGCCGACGATCGCATGGTACACCACCATATCCGAGATGACAAGCACCTGTTCAACAACCACACAGGACGAGCAAGTCTCTCACGGCCAACCGTTGATGAAAACTGAGGTACCAGAGAACATCACCTCACTCACCCATCACTCACTAGCAAACTGCTAAATGAACTCCAACTCCTAGAACCACATTCCTGTCTGTGCAACAGCAACCACCAAAGCACAGAAGGTCAGAAAGTCTGCCACATCCAGAAGGTAGCACAAGAGGAATGCAACAAAGGAGACAAAGTTTGCAGCCCAGCTTCACACAGCCATGCCAAACTACCTCCGACTGTCTGCTAAAGAACTTCCTGCCTTTCTGGACTGACCCCCATTAGATCATGGACATGCCCACATCCAAGCCAAGGATGAAGAGAGCCAGTCTTATGTAACATACCTGAAAAGGGGGGAGACGACACAGACTGGAACAGATCTGACCACACATACACTACACCATTAACACACACAACATTACCTACACCCAGAGGTAACCACATCTACTGATAACACATTCAACAAACATATTCTTCCCACAAGTAGAATATCCAAATTTAGCGCAACACAGTTACATACACCACCATGAAGAAACATATAGCTATCCTCACAAGAGTTAGAACACCTGACACGAAGTTAAGGTGCATGGCCCCCTAGCTGCACATGACATCCTAGCTCAACAGTAGTTGCAAATCATGCTAGGAAAACCCACAGCAGCTTTGTTTTGTTTTGTTCTTCTTTTACCTATCCTTTTCCTTCCCCTCTTTCTTTAGTAGGTGAAACACCTAGACACCCTGCAAGGGTCAAAGGTCTGATATTAGGATTGACTCGCTACACCTAATATCCGCAAGCCACTCTAGACTGAAGGAAAGCCAGAGAGCTCCATGCACGATAGGTCGATTCATTTTACCACAAATTAGTTCACTAGAAACTAAATGTGAACATTCTTAAGTTAAGACAACTTAGAAGAAACACACAAATCTAGTCGCAAAAGTTGATCGAAGAATTAAAACAATAATTTCCAAAATTGAATAACCTAATGCCCGGCACCAGTACAGTAACTGTCATGGAGGTGTTGTCTTGTTGTTTGCTGTGTTTTGTCTGCTTCTTCTGCCCTTGTTTTTCCAGCGCTCGACGATGTCTTCTGCTAAACACCTCGCCGAACGAAGGGGGGTGTGTAGAATATCAAGGCCGAATATCAGATAGAATATCAGACAAATCAAGATTCGATCGAAGCATGGTTGAAACATGAGAAGCCGAATTCCACAGGACAACAGCAGAAAGTCATAAATCAGACCCCCAGCCCGCCTGAATACACCCCGACCAGGCGTCGAGGACAAAGGCTAAAATTCCTGGGTTCACAAAACTGTAAAATCATCTTAAAGGACTTTCATTCTCATTGTTAATGAAAATAATAATTTATATGCATAACTGCATATTATGTATGTGACCCACAAATTTGAATATCCTTGTTTTAATCATTGTGTTTATCGTGCTTTTAATTAGTATTGACTAGCTAAGCCTTAAGGGTTAATGTCATGTTTGGTATGTATGAGTGTCATAAGTATAGCTTTAATCATTTCTTTTGATGGATTTCCTATCAAATGCATCATATTCTGGTTATAGAAATCACATTCAAAAGGACATTTTGCAAGAGAATGTAAAATTCGGGCAATGTGACTGACCATGACATGTGATTTATTGATTGGGTGAAGAAACAAAGAGCCAGAATGGGATCTAATTGGTCAAGACAACCATTGGGAGGTCCCTAAAAGGCCGAGAATAAATACCCAGGACACTCCTCTAACTGCTCTCTAAGAAGCTCTTAACTTCTCCTCGCGCGCTTGAATGCTCCGTCCTCTTGGACCTCTCTCTCTCTCTCTCCGGAAAAATGCACTCTCTTGAGAATGCCATCTACTGACTCTCTCTTCAGCTCTGGACCACAAGCCAGTTGCTACCATGACGAGAAGAAAAACCACCTAGCACTTTACATCCTTTTATTCTTTGACTTTTGTTTATTTTCTTTCCGTGAGTTCGTGTGCTAAGTTGCGTTTGCCAAAGACGACAAGCCCAAGACTCTGCAAAACCAGCCAACGCCCACTTCAACGACTCCTGAACTTTAAGCCAATCAGCGACTTCGGAGAAACCCTTTCCCGCAAAGACGGAGGACAAAGGGAAATCTTTAAACACAAAAGCAACGCAAGTACAAACCCCAGATTCTTGCTGTAGCTGGTGTAATATTGAAAATAGATTTTAGCCTCATTGAAAACTCAATGCGAGTGTTAAAAATGTGATTGATGGTTGTTCAGGTTTATGCAATTGCACATCTTGCTGTAAACGTGGGATATCAAACTCTCATTCTTTTAATCTAATCCTTTCCTCACTTTCTCTCTTTCTGCAACGCGTGAATGTGTGAATGCTTGTGTTCATGTGTAGATTAGTTTACATGTCTTAGAGTTATATAAATAAAGTCTTGTTTATATTGAAAAGAGAAATATCTTGTGTTTTGTGCTCATAAGTTAATGCCTTAATCTGTCGATTTTGTTACCGTGCTATTTAATAGTGTTTTCACTATATTTTGGGATTTTAATATCCAGTGCAGAGTTTGTTATACGGCTTGTTCGGTGAATCGCCGTGAAACAGTGAGTCTGTTCAAATTCCCTATAAAATCATTAATGATTCCCTTTGAGCTAAATTGACCTGTTTCCCTTATAACAATATATATATTATATGTTATCATTACAGTGTACATTGTCAATGTGTCAGTGTTATCAATGTATTTTTTCTGGTGGCTTCCACGGGGACTGGGATCAGGGAACCATGTAAAGTTTTGCAAGTGCGTTGATTCAGGAAGTGTGCTACCAGGATGGTGTGTCCATTAAAACACACAAGCCTGTAATCAATCCATGATCTTTATTTTCAGGCTGTAGCATGGTATCCAAATATAGAGTTGTATGGTTTCTATAACAAACAATAAGAATAAACTTACTAAGTCAGGAACACATCAAATCTACAGAAAACTCTCTCTATGAGAGAAGGAAAGGGAAAAACTGCTTCAGTGGTACAAACACACATCAAACAAAGGCAGCAATATATTAATTCAGTGCAAACAAAGGCAGCAATATATTAATTCAGTGCACCTGAGGATACTTAGCTCCACCCATGGATAACTATGTCATGTGACCTCATTAGAATTCTCAACAGCCACCCCAAATATGTAAACATATTTGTCCCCTAGAGAATTACGTGAATCAATTAAATCATCTGAAAACTATATAGTATTTTCCAGAGGTGGAAAGTAACGAATTACATTTACTCGCGTTACTGTAATTGAGTTGCTTTTTTGTGTACTTGTACTTTTTTAAGTAATTTTTTTAATCTGTAATTTTACTTTTACTTCAGTATATTTTGTGTGAAGTATTGTACTCCGCTACATTTTAAAACACATTCGTTACTGAGTAAAAAAAAAATCGCTCAATGGAAACAACTGCAGTAAATAATGGGCAGAAGAAGAAACTGGCGCTAAAATCACAAGAAAGATGCAGACGGACAAGACAGGCGTTAGTGTTGCAGACCCAGCTGTAAAGCAAACCCCGTCGTACTCTGCTGAAGTTGAACTCAAAGGAATGAAGTGAACCCCTGGCCATATTCATGCTCTATTATGCAGTGTTAGCTGTGTTTGCCTCGGGAGACCAAACTAGCAGCTTATAACATCTCGACATCGCCCATCGCAAGCATGTAGAGGTAACGTAAGGTAAATACTTACATCGTTGCATTGGTGGTTAAAATGAAGCTTTGACGGTTTAGCAAAAGGTTTTGCACAAATGAGCCAAAAAGACAGTGGTGCAGGGTGTGCAATATCATCTGAGATAATATAGTAATTGTTGTTTTAACGATGTGCGATTTGACATTATCAGTATTTTGCCAAAAACCAAACAAATCACTCTAAACAGTGTGCCGTGAAATCTAGTAAGGTTAGATAAGACTAATCCGTGTGCATATGGAGTGCTTTCTTTCACTGCGTGATTCAGTCTGTTAAAATGCGTTTAGAATGATCACAAAATTGAAGCTATAGAAGCAGAAAATGTATATATTTATATAATTGAATATAGTAAGTCAACATCACATGAAGAATGCCGTTTTTCTCAAAAAATCACAATGATTAGGCCTGTAGGTTTGCTTTTTACAACAGTTCAAAAAACAAGAAGTTAATTAAGAGACTTGCGTTTTAGACACCATATTGCCTGTTTTTGCTCTATTTCGACAACAAAAATAATACCAAACACAGCCATCATACACAGTTTTGCGTCTCTGACTCTGAGCAATGACTGTGTTTTGTTCCTGAATGTATTAACCGTTTAAATGATTCTGTTCAATCGCAATGACTCTCTTATCAGTGACTTGCTGACACCTACTGGTGGTTCTAATTTAACATTTAAAGTATCTTTTTATTTTTTTATTTCAAATGACTATTTAACATTTGTGACCCTGGCCTGGAGCACAAAACCAGTCTTAAGTCGCTGGGGTATATTTGTAGCAATAGCCAACAATACATTGTATGGGTCAAAATTATAAATTTTTCTTTTATGCCAAAAATCATTAGCATATTAAGTAAAGATCATGTTCCATTAATATATTTTGTAAATTTCCTACTGTAAATATATCAAAACTAAGAGCTTAATTTGAACAACTTTAAAGGAGATTTTCTCAATATTTGGATTGTTTGCACCCTCAGATTCCAGATTTACAAATATTGTCCGATCATAACAAACAATACATCAATGGAAATATGATTTATTCAGCTTTCAGATGATGTATAAATCGCAATTTAGGAAAATGGACCCTTATGGTTTTGTGGTTCAGGGTCACATTTTATGTCATATTTATCAAAACATTATTTCTGCATTTGTAACTGCAGGCTAAATGCATTCATGTCAGTGTGTAAATACATCTATGCCACTTCAGATGAAGCTTCTGTGTTTCCTCTGCATTGCAAAGATTAATTTTGTTGATACTGATTTAATTTCCCTGGTAACAGCCTAAATGTGTTATTATTCTAAATAACTGATTCCTTTAATTAAAAACACCTAGTTTGAGATTTATAGGCCCATATCCCAGGTGTGTCAAACTCTGGAGGTTATTACTGGAGGGCCACAGCCCTAAAGAGTTTAGTTCCAACCCTGTTCCAACACACACACACACCATGTAGTTTTCAAATAAGCCTAAATGATTAGTTTAGCTGTATCAGATGTGTTTAATTAGGGTAATATCTACACTGTGTAGGGCTGTGGCCCTCCAGGTACTGAGTTTGACACCTTTGGTCTATCCCATTTTTTCCTCCCTCCCATTATTAAAATGTAACTAAGTAATTTTTACTCTGAGTAAATTTTAAATGAGCTACTTTTTACTTTTACTTGAGTATATTTTTAGACTGGTACTTTTACTTGTACTTAAGTAACATTTTAGTAATGTAATGGTACTTTTACTTGAGTAGAATATTTTTGTACTCTTTCCACCTCTGGTATTTTCCTTCAATGAGGACCTCCACAACCCTTACTCTGCCATTTGGACCTGGCAAGATCTTTGTGACAATTCCTATTGGCCAAAGTCACCGTGGATTAGGGTTGCACGATATACCGGTACTTCGATAGTATCGCGATACTAAAGCTTAAAAATACCCGCGGTGCCATTGCATTTTTTAAACGGTAGTATCGTAATACCGTAATATATGTTGTATGCACGGCTGGCACACTATTTAAAATGCTGGCATGCATGTTCAAATGAACATAAACATTGTTTACCAAATGCCTTTTTGCTGTGCTCTGTGTAGTATGGTGTGTGTATACGCTTTATATCGTAATGTCTGAACGATCTGCCGCTGCTAGGATTTGCGGCTGCTCTCTCTCTCTCTCCCTCTCTCTCTCGAAGAATGACAGACAAAAGACGCTCCGTACCGTATGCGGATGCGCGCTTAACTCGCTCGTCTCTCTCTTCCGGGTCCTGAACTCCCGCATTAACACTATCGTTGCCGGAGCAAAACAAATAACAGCAATTTCCCATTGATTATCAAGTCTGTGCGCTACAATATGGTGTTTCCTTTTGTGTTCGAATCCGAATCCGAATCGTTGGCTTGGGTGAATCACTGATTCACTAAACCATTCATAAAAACAGTCATTTGATTTTAATGTGGCCAGCCTAAGGCACACCTGTTAAATAATCATGCTGTCTAATCAGCATCTTGATATGCCACACCTGTGAGGTGGATGGATTATCTCGGCAAAGGAGAAGTGCTCACTAACACAGATTTAGACAGATTTGTGAACAATATTTGAGAGAAATAGGCCTTTTGTGTACATAGAAAAAGTCTTAGATCTTTGAGTTCAGCTCATGAAAAATGGAGACAAAAACAAAACTGTTGCGTTTATAATTTTGTTCAGTGTAGGTTAGGAGACCCTCCAGCTCTCTTAACCATTGTGCGGTCTTCGTTCCGGGGGCTCACTCATGGTCTTTGGGAACTCTAGAGACCCAAGGCAACAAAATGTAATTTTGTAACAAAACAATTTTGTTTTTAAAGAAAATTACTCTGTTTATTAATGTTTTACTCCACATTTGTGTAGTTTTTGTAAAATTGATTAAATATTAAAAGATTTATTAAGATATTATATAAATATTATTAAAAGTATATAAAAAATGTTTTACATAGGTTTTTATACAAAAAAACTGCTTTTTATGTAAAATTCACTTTATAAAAGACCCACATTTCTAACTTTCCTTCATGGGGATAACATGGATCATTTGACATGGTTTAGAGTATGATTTTTGCCCATCTTTTGGAAAATGCAGTTTTAAAAGTAAAAAATTATCACTTTTACCACTAGATGTCTGCAGAGCTCCACTATTTGCTATTTTACCAAACTGAATGATATCTTTTCACAAGTTTTTTTTTTTTACCATTTGGATTCTTATATAGACATTATAAAATCACAATTATAACAATAAAAAAATATTTTTGTCAAAGTTTTGCTTCTTTTTTTTTTTTGAAAAAAAATCTTTTTCAATAGTTTTACATTATGATTAGAATCAAACCTGAACAAGATGTTACAAAGAGAAAAGTTGGAGTCTTTAGAGTTTATCATTTATTTCAATCATCTGTTTTTCATATAATTCTACGCGTGTGTGTGTGTGTGTGTGTGTGTGTGTGTGTGTATGATCATTTCGCATTGTGGATGTTTTTTGCACTGTTGGAAGTGTGCCACTTCATTTCTGTCCATGTGTATTCTGCGTTGTTTGTGATTGTTTCTGATTTTGAGGATACATTTTGTCAATTTTCTAAGCGGGGTCGAAGACCATTAGTGTGACTTTTAATCACACTAACATAAAATCAAGATATAATTCCAATTTTAGTTTGTATCTGTAGATCTAGAAAGTGTTGACCACCATACAAAGTCTAATGCCATTTGGACAAAGATAACCTTTTTTTAAATTTTAGTAAACATCATTTTCGGGTCAAAAAGACACTGAATAACGCATGTTATATCATAGTCTTAACACTTATGCAGTTTTATGAATCACACTCTTAAGTATAGGAATAAGAGCAAAATAACATGATTTGCAGGATTTTGGCACTAAATTTGATTCAGAGCGGCTTTATCCATACGACCCCTGAACTACTGCTCACAAGGGGTTCGAGTGTGATCCAAACAGGGTACCATGCCTTATTATAAAAGAGTCTACCTTAATGCAAGCAAGTCATTTGAGGTTTTATTTTCAATTTAGTTTTTTTACAAAAGTTTATTTCTTAAATTAATTTTGTTGGTGTAAATTTAATTTTTTTATATAGGTAAAGGTCTGACATGATAAAAAAAAAAAAACTACTGTCTGTAGGGTGTGCAGATGTTTTATACCCACTCTATATTCAGCCATCGACTAAGTACAGAGGACACATGATAGTAACCGGATGTGTTCTTGATATAGATGATGCATCAAATATATAATATACAACATTAAAGCAAGAGCGGGAGAACATGTGTGGGATAATCTGGCTATCACTGTGTCTGCTCCAAACACTTGTATGCCTGCTCTCCATGAACACAACTACCTGTAAAACAATTAAACAGAGCATAACTTTGAAGCTTCTGAAACTCGGGTTTCATTGACTGATGTTGAATGAACAGAAACCAGCAGAACAAACTTGACCAAAATCACATCCTCCATGTCTTTTGGCCTTTCTCTAGATGCTCTCGCTGGCTCTGGAGTCAATGAGGATGAAGAGACCACAGCAGCATCCGGTCCAGATGAGGCAGCAAGGGCAGGTGGAGTAACGGAGCATCTCATTCATGGCACTGGACCATTTCCAGGACGCTGCTCTGGACTTCTCCATCCTCACCAGTCTGCAGACATTTCAGATCCTGCAAAGATGCACAAATATAACACAAAAGCAGTCATTTTAACAACATAATCTCATTTGATTTCTGTATTAGAAGTAACAAACTGATCTTACTTTATATTTTTGTTCCAGGTTTCCCCCTTTTTTCTCACAAATGCTGTTGTTGTGGCAATTTCTTTCAAACAAACATCATCACTGAGTAAGAGACAACTCTGAGTCCAAATTTTAGTAATAAATGTATTTATTCTCCTGCAGGAGAGATCTTCGTCACCAATACACATCAGCGAGTCAGTGAGGACAGATAAGAGAAAAGCAGTGCCAGTCTGTTTTTATAGTCTTTTTACTTCAAGGCCCTCTTTCTTCCCTCCTCTACAGGAGGGATACCAGTTTGTTTATCTATTAATGGTTATGCAGAAAAGGGAGGCAAATGCCCCCCTGACCCCCAGGCTATAAGTTGCAAATGCCCCCATGATGACCCTTTAACCATCTGCTTTTCCTTACCTCTTTCATCGTACATCACACAAAGAATGCTTTTCTAACTGCAAGTGAGAAAACATATGAGGCATACATCTTGAATCTATTTTTTCACTAAAGATTAATACCCATAAGGAAAAATTCCTTTACAATTCCTCCCTGTTTATCATTCTCTGATAACTGATTAATCAAACATTGTAATAATAATAGTAAAAATAATAATAAATACAAGTTCAAGCCATTAAATCACACTTATACTCTTCATCTCTGATTTTCACATAAATGATCACTCTTCTTGAACCTGTGAAGTAAGGTTTTGAAAATTTGAAAAATGCTTAGGCTGTTTTTGTTGGGTCAGACCCTGAATACTTAGCAAGCAAAGTAAAGACTTTATTCTATAGCCGGGCTGAAGGGACAGGCCCTGCTGTTGCACCCTCGGCCTAAACCGAACCCTCAGTCACCATAGTATAAACAAGAAACAGTATAGTTCATAGTAGGAAATAAACATATCAATTTATCACTGTTGAGTTACTTCTGTAATATAAAATGTAAATATTAAAAGTATGTAAAAAATCCCTCAGTTTCAACCCCTCTCCTTGTACGTCCTCTCGTAACACGGATAACTGCTGCTTTTAACCTTCTTTACATATCAATCATTCTCAGGAAGAAAAATAAAAACATCATAACTCAATTAACACATTTCACTGTAACTTCCGCTACTTGTGTCATCATATTGTTGGTCTGATCTCCTGTTGGTAACACCTTCAGACCTGTTGTGAAGTGTACTATTACCAAGCAAATTGTTACTGACAACAAAGTCATTATGCATGTGGTCTTAAACAGGCCACACATTCCTGGCATTCTGAATGGGTGCCACGGTCTTGTATGCTCCATTCTCTCAGTTACTCTGAATTAAAGGTGCTGTTATGACCAGAGAATGTGAGAAAGTACTGTTTTTGAAGCACTAAGAGTCTTATCTGTTTTGTTGATTACGGTGTCCAGCCGGATGCCGTTTGCACAATCAAAGTTGCCTCCTCCCTCCAGTCTCCTCCTTGCTGCTGATATCTGGTTCCGCTTAAACACACAGCTGCAATGCAAGGGTTTTTTTTTCAAACTTGATCTTAGCGTTTATTGACACTCGCGTTGAACCTCCTCCAGCGATTGCTCCGCCTCCGCAATGGGCGGCACCCTCCTGCAATGGTTTACGTGAACCCACGTAACCCTCTCTGCGACCTTCACCGCCGTGTGCGTCACCAGAAGCACCTGGAAAGGCCCAAGCCACCTTTTCGATTTCCAGCTCTTTCTCCTGTGATCACGAATCACCACGAAATCGCCAGGTCTGACCTCGTGCAGGAACGTCTCAGCAACCTTCCCCTGGGCAGCTTTTACCTGCACAGAAATATTTGATAACAGACAAGACATTTCTTTGCAGTAATTCAACATGTCATTCTCACACACATCCGTTGATGGCAGCCTTTGTTTACCCCCTTCTATGCCCATGAATGGTGGCTTACCAAACAAAATTTCAAATGGGCTCAGATTTGTTTTCACTCTTTTTCTCATTCTCATGTACATCAGTACGATTGGGAGGGCTTTAAGCCAAGTCAGACCCGTCTCTTCACAGCATTTTGCTAATTTGTTCTTAATTGTCTGGTTCTGTCTCTCTACTGCCCCTCCTGATGAGGGCGCGTAGCTGCAGTGTGTTCTCATGTCAATTCCCAAGAACTGACCCACCTGCTTTATTGCATCATTGACAAAGTGTCTGCCATTGTCAGAACTGATTTTTCTTGGAATTCCCCATCTCGGAACAATCTCGGTTAACAGGGCCTTTGCCACTGCTGCCGAATCTTGTTTCGAGGTTGGGAAGGCCTCAACCCATTTTGACCACATGTCAACCATCACCAGACAGTGTTTCTGTTTCCCACAAGGGGTTCATTCAATGAAATCCATCATTAGATATTCAAACGGACCTGCTGGTGCTGGTTGAGATGCCAAGGGTGTTTTTATCCCTCTAGCCACATTGTGTGTGTTGCAAGTGACACATCTTTTGCAAATATTTTCAGCAAACACCGTAAATCCCTTTGTAAACCATAATTCCTTCATCTGCATTATCATACTCCCTTTTGACACATGATCCAACCCATGTGTCAACTTAGCATAATGCTGAAAGAAGTGTTTGGGCAAACAAGGAATGTCATCAACACTCATCCATACACCCCCCTGGAGGCTGCAGCCAGACGACCTCCATTGTTGTTTTTCTGCTCCTGTGGAAAAAGTCTGCATACTTTGTAAACAAGGGGAAATATCAGGGTTAGTCACAGATACCAAAGCACAAGTCGTTTCTTTTGTCTCCTGCGCTGCCGCGGCCTTAGCCACCACGTCTGCTCTGGCGTTTCCTGTGGAGATAAAACTTTTATCGTTAGTGTGCGCTGCGCATTTACATATCGCGACCTCGTCTGGTAAAAGAATGGCCTCCAAAAGCTCAGACACAAGAGATGCGTTTAATATCGGATGTCCATCCGACTTCAAAAAATTTCTGTGCTTCCAAAGTGCGCCAAAATCGTGTGTGACCCCAAAAGCATAACGCGAGTCTGTGTAAATTGTCACACATTTGTCTGCCATAAGTTTACATGCTTCTGTCAGAGCAACCAATTCAGCTCCCTGAGCCGAATAATTTGATGGCCATTTGCCAGACTTTATGACTTCAAATTCAGTGGTCACCACGAAACCAACCTTATTCAGGCCTGTTTGTGGATCTTTGGACGCCGACCCATCCACAAAGAGGACATTGTCACAGTTCTCTAAAGGTGTGTCCAACAGGTCTGGACGTGGTGTACACACCTGTTCCAACACTGATAGACAGCAATGGTGTTCCTCTCCATCCTCCTCCGAAGGGAGAAGTGTGGCAGGATTCAAAGTTGTGCATCTTTTCACTGTTACATTTGGCATGTCAAGCAAAATCGTGTGATACCTCAGCCATCGGGCTGTTGATAAATGTGACGTTCTCTGTTCTTGCAAAATCATGGAGACTGCGTGTGGGACCATCAAAGTCAAATCAGAATACCCCACAAATTCCCTTGAAGCCAGTACAGCCAGCTCCGCAGCTGCCACACCTCTTAGGCAGTGTGGCAAGCCTGCTGCAACTACATCAAGCTTCGTTGAAAAATATGCGACTGGTCGTAATCTGTCCCCATGGGTCTGCAAGAGCACCGAACTCATAAATCCATGTTTTTCGTCTACCATCTGTGTAAAAGGCCTTTCAAGCACAGGTAGGCCCAACGTTGGAGCCTGAGCCAGTTGCAGTTTCATGTTTGCAAACGCCTCCTGTGCTTCTGTGGGCCAATAAACTTGTCACATGACCTCAGCCCTTTCCCTGTTGTCAGGGCTCTCAAGGGCTTTTCAAGAAATGCATAATTTGGAATAAACGTTCGACAATATGCACACATTCCCAAGAATGATAACAATTGTTTCTTTGTTATTGGTCTTGGTACATCTTTGATAGCTTTTACTCGTTTCTCAGAGATAGCTTTACTGTTTGGTGTTATAGTGTGACCCAAAAAGGTTATTTCCTGCTTCACAAACTGCAGTTTTGTCAGCCTGACCTTGTGACCCTCCTGCGCCAGGTGGTTCAAGAGAGTTACAGTGTCAGCCACGCACGTAACCTCATCTCGTGTACAAATCAATAAATCATCTACATATTGCAATAGCGCCATTCCGCTCGACAGAATTAACGGTTCAAGGCTCCGTCTGAGCGCTTCATTGTAAATCGTCGGAGACTCGCAATAACCCTGACACAACCTGGTAAACGTGTACCCTTTGTTGTCAAAATCAAACGCAAACCAAAACTGACTTTTTTCTTCCACTGGGACGCTAAAGAAAGCGTTGGCCAAATCAACCACAGTGAAATACATTGCATTTTGCGGAATTTGTGACAAAATTGTGTACGGATTAGGCACGCGAGCAGCTCTCGCAATAACGGCTGAGTTTACAGCCTGCAGATCCTGAACGAATCGCCACGTGACCGGTTCGCTTGTGTTAGATGTTATTTTCTTCACGGGGAAAATAGGAGTTCGCACTGGAGAATCATGACACGGAATGATTACTCTCTCCTTCAGAAGAGACTCAAAAACCGGCTGTATCCCTCGCAATGCCTCCCTTTTTAGGGGACATTGCGATTGACACGGCCTGTAATCAGACTTTGGAGTGATTACAACTGGTTCACAACCTTTAATCAACCCAACATCATATTTGTGTTTTGCCCACAATTTTGAAGGTATTTCTGCCAGGACGGGATCAATGTCTATGGCAGAAATAGATCCGTGCTCATGTTTCTCCATTGCCGTCTTGCCAACAGCAGTCACAATTCTCTGTACGGCAACCTCAAACCCACAGTGTTCCATAAAAGCCCCTACATTTTCACTGTGCCTCTCCCCGTTTACCCTTTCAGCCCAATCTGTGGCTCTCATGCATTTTCTCACAAACAGGCCTAAAGCGGCCCATGTCTGCTCGGTGGCCTTGGTTAGTGATAAGTGTAGGGCAGACTTCCCCGTTATCAAAAACAGCTGCATTTGTTTTTCCGACAGGCAAGCTGAAAGCACACACTCATTTTCATTCCAGAAAATCTTATCAAACCTTATTTTCTCATTTTCTGCCCCGTTAAACCACTCTTCCTCATATTGTGGTTCACGCTCTATTACAACATGTGACGTGCAATGCAATCTGTCAGGCAACATACTTTCTGTGTTAGCTGATACTGTTCGATCTTTTGCCAATTTCAAAATCATTTGTGCCCAATCAGAATCCTTTATCTGCCACTCGTATGCCCACTGTGGCTCAAATTTTGCACAACTCATCTGCTGTTCTTCTTCAATAACTATCCCAAACGGGCCAGCAGTGAGTTTCAGATTTAATTTACACATTAGATCCCTGGCCATTAACGGAACCGGACAGGTTTCAGAGCACAAAAACGCATGTTTCAATGCCCTGCCCCCCTCCGTCTCACATTTCAACGGCACAGTATAGTTTTCTGAAATTATATGCCCTGACGCTGACGTGCTTTCAAACACTAAATCCGTCATTCTTGGTTCACATGGCAAGTCACATGGCCCTATGGTGGATCGCGCTCCCCTCCTGAATCAACCATAAAGTCTATCATTGTCCCATCAACTAACATGGGATATCTCGGTAGCCTTAAAAACCCTGAACTTTTGTACATTCTCAGACATTCATCAGTAACAGCATTATTCAAAACTTCAGCAGTCACACATAAAGGGTTGCAAGCATTTACTTCATTGCACACAGCAGTATTTAAAACTTCAGCAGTCACACATAAAGGGTTGCAAGCATGTTCTTCATTGCAGACAGCATTATTTGAATCAGTGTATGTGAGCGTGTTGTGTGTGTGTGTCAATACATTTTTACTTCCCTTTTTCGTAGCTGGCTGAATGCCTGTCACCCGCCCTCTCCTCTCCTGTTCTCCGTTCCTCTCGTTTCAATCCGCCTTACGCGCCTCTAGACAATCCTGTGCCCAGTGTCCGTGGTTCTTGCACAACCTGCACTTCGTGCAGCTAGAAAAGTCATGTTCATTACTCGCACACAGTCCACATTTGTGCTGTCTGTGCTGCTTGCGCTGTTCGTGCTGCTTTAATCTGTACAACAGCCAGCTGCATCTCTCTCTCCCCCTCTGTCACTCGCGCTGCTTGTGCTTGTGCGTCCTGCTGCGGTTGTCTTGGCGGAGAACAGTCGAGGTCGGGGTCGAATTTCAATGCATCCAGCTGAGCCATTGGGTAGATGTGTGTTTTGTACTGTGGCGGTGCCGGCCTCACCGCATTTTCATGTGGGAAACACAAACATACTGTGGGTTAATCGGTTCTGGTGGTGCAGACACGCATACAGATAGACTTTCACACTTTTCATTTTTCCCTTCCTGCTAACTCTTTCTGCACTTGCTTTCTTTCTCTTTTATCTACTTCCTTGAGCCAACAATCTACTGTTTGTTCACATTTTTACATACATGTTTAACACATTTGCAACAACAACCTGGTTGTTTGTCGCTACTTTGTTCAACTGAGTCCCTCACCACTTTCAATCTTGTGAGGCTCAATGTTCTCTCTTCGGGAAAATCATGATGCTTGATTAATTTGTCAATATCTGAGGGATTTTTTTTTTTTTTCATAATGTTTTTTCATTTGGTAGTACACCGGTGTATCATATTTCACAAGCTTGCTTTGAGACTTCCCCATACTGGCTGTTTTCTGCTTTCTGTGGATTTATTCACACGCGTTTCTTTAATCTGCTAGACGTCTCCAGCAGATCCGATTTTTCTCTTATCCCGCAATCGGTCGGGTTGCACTATCAGTGCCCTCTTAATTGTGATTTACCAAAATCTTTCGATTTTTAGCTAACCCCAATTAACCTCGGTACCTGTTTGAAACCTATCTTGATCCGTACAGATCTCAAGTTAATCTCAGGTTACCTATCTGAACGTTCGTGCCCAGAGTCCCCGGTACCTGTTTGAAACCTA
Source organism: Oxygymnocypris stewartii (assembly GCA_003573665.1). Lineage (NCBI taxonomy): Eukaryota > Metazoa > Chordata > Actinopteri > Cypriniformes > Cyprinidae > Oxygymnocypris > Oxygymnocypris stewartii. The sequence continues at coordinate 49,887 of QVTF01018847.1, forward strand.
TCTTGATCTGTACAAATCTCAAGTTAATCTCAGGTTACCTATCTGAACGTTCGTGCCCAGATTACTCTACCACAGAAACAGTTTTCAGCCAATATGGTTCAATTTCACTCTTTCCCCCCTAATTAAACCGAATTTAATTGACTCTTACCAGAGATGTCGTTTTGTGCCACCTGGGTTCTTTTTGATTCCAGTGGTCGATCCCTCCGGTCCCAACAGCGGAAACGGTCCCTCGTCTCTGAATTTTTTTTGCGAGGTAGGGTTGGAACTTTCAGCTCCAAGGTGGCCTGCCTCCGTCCGCTGTCAGGTCCAGAAGTCACGTCCAAGGAATCCCACTTTCTGACACCAAATTGTTGTGGCAATTTCTTTCAAACAAACATCATCACTGAGTAAGAGACAACTCTGAGTCCAAATTTTAGTAATAAAGGTATTTATTCTCCTGCAGGAGAGATCTTCGTCACCAATACACATCAGCGAGTCAGTGAGGACAGATAAGAGAAAAGCAGTGCCAGTCTGTTTGTATAGTCTTTTTACTTCAAGGCCCTCTTTCTTCCCTCCTCTACAGGAGGGATACCAGTTTGTTTATCTATTAATGGTTATGCAGAAAAGGGAGGCAAATGCCCCCCTGACCCCCAGGCTATAAGTTGCAAATGCCCTCATGATGACCCTTTAACCATCTGCTTTTCCTTACCTCTTTCATCGTACATCACACAAAGAATGCTTTTTCTAACTGCAAGTGAGAAAACATATGAGGCATACATCTTGAATCTATTTTTTCACTAAAGATTAATACCCATAAGGAAAAATTCCTTTACACTGTCATCACCTTTCCTTGCAGGTCCTGCTCCACCACAGAAGATCTGCAGTAAAGGCACAGAAATCAAGAATGAGAAAAGTGCTGTATAGCTCTGTTTGAAATGACAATAATGAAAATAAATTACATCTTAGGATTTAAAAGATGTTTTTATTAATTTCAGTAGTATACTCACTGAGAGCCTTTGACGGCAGCAATCAGTCACTCTGCACCAGATAAACACACTTGTGTCTCATCTGTCCCTGTGACATCAGACAAGTCAGTCATTTATCTGCTCAGTACTACATTTACATGTTGAGGTAGCTGCTGATGTGTTAACTCACTTTTTATCCAACACATGCTCCTCAGTTTATCAACAAACTAATAGACATATAAAAGAGATAACTTACGTTTAGTAACTTCATGTAGATGTGTTTACACAGTATTTACTTGCATTCATGTAAAGCAGTGACAACAGTGAATTCTACATAACACAAATACATCACTCACTCAGATGTCTATATAATGTCTATTAGATTCGTTTAGAACATTTTCCTCTCACAAATCAAAAATAGACATTTAGTAATCATCTTTAAGATGTATTTAGTTTATGTAAATCCACTCTGGAAACATATGTGTGCTAAGGGATTTTTACATAAAAATCACAAATATACTGTACTGTTTAGCATTTACACATTAGCAATTCAACAGTTTGCTCTACAGTAGTTCAACGAATATGATTTTAACACAAGGAACTGTGTTTTGGTTTGTAATACTCACACTTGTAAACACCCGCGTCGCTGTTCGATGATGGCGTGTCCTCTCCCGTTGCCTCCTGGGATTGAAAAGAGTCCATCGATGAACACTTCAGAATCTGGACATTGGGGGATTTCTCGCCTACCGTTTTATGAATACTGCGGTTTTGAACGTACTTCTTTCTTCACACACTATTTTTCCCTACTGTATAGTAGGTAAGTAGGCATATTAGGACGCAACTTAAGAATAAGTACGTCCGAATCTCATGAGAAATAGTGCACCAGCCAGGTAATTCTCGCCTACTCTTTTATGAATACTCAGGCTTCAAACATACTCTTTTGCTTGGCTACTGCTTTTTGCCTAGTATATAGTATGGAAGTATGCGGTTTCGTGTTTGAGCGCAAACTAAGCTGACCCTGTAGACTGTGGGAAAGTTTTACAAAACTACAGACTGTCAAATTATGTCATGTGTGAAGGCCCTGATGTACTCACAGCACATTTCTGTTTTGCTCTTTGCTTTGAGGTAAAAAGAAATCAAGTCATGTGAGGTTACGTATATTTATAAAGCACTTTATACAATAGATTGATTTAAAGCAAGCAGCTTTATTATATTAAACATGAAAAACATAGATTTTAATTAGATTAGAGTTTGATTTTCTGAAATAAATCAGCTCTCCAGTTTGGAGCTAGATAATGTTAAATATTTTTTTATTAGCAAATGCAAAGAACAAACAAACAAAAAACATTATTACATTAACGTGCTTGCCTGAATCAGTTCAGGACTGTTTTGATTATCGCGACAGGTATTTTAAGAGAGAGATTTTTTATTAAAAACCCCTTTATCCCAGTAGTTCTGTGTGTGATCACAGGAGGGCGCCAGAGTTCAGCTAAAAACAAACAAACACAGAAAACAGCCGTGACAACAGCATTTGAGAAACAATAAAGTGTTTTTCATTGCAGTTTTTCCAGTTAAAAAAATGAAAAAAATACTTTTTATTTTTGTGAAATGATTTGGTAGTCTGAGGTGAGGTGGAAGGATTTAAAGAGGGGCGTGAACAAAAAGTTTAAGAACCTAAAAAACAAAACGTCTTATCACTTGGCTTTATAATGTTCCATATGACTTACACGCCACATGTTAGGCAGAATGACCCATTGTCAGTTAGTTTTGTGAAGAGAAGCTGATTTGATGTTGAATATAACACTGCTATATAACACTAATGGTGATTCTGTGGCCAGTGTGTGTGAGGAGGGTTGTGATAGTTTTGATGCAGTGGCACGTGCTAAAGCCACGGAGGGATCTGCAGCGGTGGTTTATCTCCAGCGATGGTTTATCTTCAGCGGTCAGTGAGCATCTTCAGTGTTAGTGATGCTCAGGTCATCTGCTATTATCAGACTTGAGTCGCCTCTTGCTCAAGATATCGTGGAGCTGAGGACTTGAGTCCAGAGAGATATCACACTTGCTGCATGAGGGCTGTGATCAGTGTTGATTTCAGTAACTCTTTTCTTGATTGTCTAACTTCACCGTAGTCCCATTTGCTTTATTAAAAAGTCAGTGTTAAAGATGCTTGAATAAAATATTCATACCACTTTATTTACGAGGAACCTGCTTAAGTCTTGACGTATCGACTAGGGCTGGGAATCTTCAGGCATTTCACAATCTGATTCCAAAACGATTCTTGATCTACATGTTATTCTTTTGCTGTGAAACTACATTATTGCAACGTTACATTTTAACCAATTGCAGTTTCAATGCTTTTTGTTTATAGTTTGAATCTCTGTATGTCAGTACTGACATCTTAAAAATAGGGGTGAGCATCTTCACTGGTTTCACAAAACAGTTAAATTATGATTAACATTATCAACTCAATATCACGATGCATCACATTCTCAGTTCTCAATATTACTGCACATAGCTACATTTTAATAGATATGTTATATCAAATTTATTTTGTGCATGATTTTTCATATATATCCTATAAGCAAGCTACTTTTTAAAACTATGACTAATTTTAAGTTTTTGAAAAGTTTACAGACAATAGTTGTTTTTTTCCTCAGCATTATTGCCGTTTGGAACAAACAAGTATAAATACACAGAATGTGATCCTGTGTCTTGTGCCATAATCTTAGGAGAACTCACACAGTGGCCTTGTTTACTTAAATGATAAGACTATACAATACAAACAATCCCCACAAACATACATTATATGGCCTTCATACAGCTACAGGATCATAAGATGAGTTGCTTCATCCATAATCGACACTAGTTGTTGGGCTGAGTGAGCATGGACCAGTCATCGGGGTTATGAAGTGATGTCCTCTTTCAAAGGTTTCATCCAGTTAGTTTAACTGTTAACAAGTTTCAAACATGATGGAATTAAGAACCTAGCAAGTGTATATATATGAATATATATATATACACACATTGAAACCTATATCTAATCACATATACCTCACATGTAAAACTGGTCTACATATCTCCATTTAAACTTAATAGTCATTAAGAAATTCAAAAATAGACTACAACAGTGTAACAGTAACAGATTCAAAACTTGAATGTATTTCACAATATATTGAACCATTACAAATGTAAAATCAAGAAACCAAAAACCATTAATGTAATATAGTGTATCGACTAGTCAAAGATATTGCCTGTTGCTGATGCCTTTGACGACAGCGAGACGATTATTATTATTCGTTAAAAATAGACTAAGTGCCTATCTTTAGTGATGCAGTGCAGAGAGCCATTTCAGAAACTTGCGAAAGGCACTGCTGATCAGCTCCGGTGACCGTGGATCTGCAGTCCTTTCCATATCAGTATTTTTTTTTATAGCACCAAGCGGCCAGTCGCCACACCCTTTTTCGCCTGATCAGAGACTGAGCCCGTACATAGGTGTGCCGAATTGGGTGAAATTATCTCATTCCTTTCTAGAGTTATAGCCATTTAAGCAACCTCGGCCACACAACCTTCGAACATTTTGAGGTCCCCTCGCCAAGGTGAATGGAAAAGCTTTTTTTGGATGACTATTTACAGCCAGACTCCAGATAATCGTTCAGCGCTGCTTTGGGTCACACTGGGCCAAGTGCCTGGTCCTAGTTCGCAAAAGTATGTTTTCAACTAAATCCAAAATAGCCGAAAATTTCGTCAGAGCAACGAGCCAATGCGATACATGCCCCTCGTTCAGCTCGAACCAAGGATTCCGATGACATAAGGCACTTGGCTCTGCGACAAACCGTTTGGGAATTATGAGCGATGCCGTACTATCCATCGCTGCAGAGCCACCTATCGGTGGTGGGTACTACCATCCCCCAGCGTTTCAGAGCTCTGTGACTTACCGCGGCCGGGATGGGTGTGGCCGTATCCGATTCCTCCCCGCTGCATCATAACGTCATCGCTTCTCGGCCTTCCAGCTAAGATCAAAGTGTAGTAGCGATGGAGATGCCGAGAGGAGAAATTACTTTGCCGGCCATGATGGTGTGGCTGAAAAATACAGTGAGGATTCAAGTGCTTCAGAATGCTTTCCGGTCTGTGAAGGAAAACTTTAAAAGGGAACTTGTTGTCATGGCCATTTTGAAAGGAGTCTTTAATGTTGCTTTAATGGATTTCAGGATTCAGGATTTTACGACGGTAGGATTCATGCACTTGACTTTCTTCAACTTAACTGACTGTGTGAGCATTAATGAGGCTTGGGGAAGAAAAAAAAGCACAAGCTCTTGGAAAGAAGGCTTTTGATAGCTTTAGCCACCTTTTTTTAGGTAAAATGTTACAGAGTTATGGGTTTGGGGAGTCAATTCTTAGATGGATCAATTTATTATACACTGGATCTCGGAGTCGCATATTGGTGAATGGTCATCTATCTCCACCAGTCATCGTCCACTCAGGAGTGAGACAGGGATGTGGTTTATCCCCTTTACTTTTTGTATTAGCTATAGAACCATTAGCTCAAGCTATTAGGCAGAGTTCTGAATTGAAAGGCTTGTTAATACCAGGGAGCTTAGGTAAGGAAGCAAAATTATCACTTTATAGGGACAATATCACTTTGTTTCTTTCGAATAACACTCAGTAGAAAGAGCATTACAGTTATATGAGCTTTTTACATTGGCGACTGGGATGAAAATTAATAAAAGTAAAAAGTGGTTCACCCAGGAAAAGGCTCGGCCAATACACTCCGGTTGTGCTGACCCCTGCGAATTCCCCAAATGTGAGAATCTCGACCGCATAATTTATGGCAGTGGGGGACTGCGTTCGCGCTCTCCCCTGAAAGAGCTGGTTAAAAAAAGCAGATGGGTCTCCTTTCATTTTTTTGTTTGATTTTGGTCCTTTTTGGTCGGCAAGGCTTGGTGACATTGCAGACGGGAGTGGGTAGTATCATCCCCAGTGTTTCAGGTCTCTGTGAAAAGTCTGCCAGATAGTTATAAAATGTCTCAGCTATTCAAACATTGTAACTCTTGTTTTTGGCTGCAATAATAAACTCCCAGAATCTGAGCCACTGTGGATGCAGTTTATTCTTTTCAATTGTGTGCCAAGTAATTAGCTAAATATGTATATTTGTGTGAACCATTGTAAACTGGACTGCTTTGCAATTGTAGTGGGTTATCTTCTGCGTGTTGAAAATAAAAGAGACCTTATACCATGATGCGGTTGTCATGTGGTTTACTTTTGGCTTCTCAGTTTCTGTATTAAAGTATAACAGGAAGAGAAAACAAATACTATATTGATTAATTTACATACCTGTATTAAAGTATAACAAACTATCCGTGCCGGTCAATCATTGTATACTGTTACATTGTCCATTCATATAACAGGAAATACATTCAAACCTCTCATGGATCATTAATGGTAGACAGATACAACTTCACACAATCATAAACGTGTAACTCATAACACAGGTAAACAGAGTTAAAAGTTGTATCTATATATGCATCGTCCTATAATGAAACTCGTCAGCATCCAGCATGTGTAGTAGCGGCCATTACACAAATTCATGTTTTGATTAAACATAAGTTTATAACTTGGAGTAATAATATCTCTTAACAGAGGTGGAAAGAGTACAAAAATATTCTACTCAAGTAAAAGTACCATTACATTACTGAAATGTTACTTAAGTACAAGTAAAAGTACCAGTCTAAAAATATACTCAAGTAAAAGTTAAAAGTAGCTCATTTAAAATTTACTCAGAGTAAAAATTACTTAGTTACATTTTAATAATGGGAGGGAGGGAAAAATGGGATAGACCAAAGGTGTCAAACTCAGTACCTGGAGGGCCACAGCCCTACACAGTGTAGATATTACCCTAATTAAACACATCTGATACAGCTAAACTAATAATTTAGGCTTATTTGAAAACTACATGGTGTGTGTGTTGGAGCAGGGTTGGAACTAAACTCTTTAGGGCTGTGGCCCTCCAGTAACAACCTCCAGAGTTTGACACACCTGGGATATGGGCCTATAAATCTCAAACTAGGTGTTTTTAATTAAAGGAATCAGTTATTTAGAATAATAACACATTTAGGCTGTTACCAGGGAAATTAAATCAGTATCAACAAAATTAATCTTTGCAATGCAGAGGAAACACAGAAGCTTCATCTGAAGTGGCATAGATGTATTTACACACTGACATGAATGCATTTAGCCTGCAGTTACAAATGCAGAAATAATGTTTTGATAAATATGACATAAAATGTGACCCTGAACCACAAAACCATAAGGGTCCATTTTCCTAAATTGCGATTTATACATCATCTGAAAGCTGAATAAATAATATTTCCATTGATGTATGGTTTGTTATGATCGGACAATATTTTAAAATCTGGAATCTGAGGGTGCAAACAATCCAAATATTGAGAAAATCTCCTTTAAAGTTGTTCAAATTAAGCTCTTAGTTTTGATATATTTACAGTAGGAAATTTACAAAATATATTAATGGAACATGATCTTTACTTAATATGCTAATGATTTTTGGCATAAAAGAAAAATTTATAATTTTGACCCATACAATGTATTGTTGGCTATTGCTACAAATATACCCCAGCGACTTAAGACTGGTTTTGTGCTCCAGGCCAGGGTCACAAATGTTAAATAGTCATTTGAAATAAAAAAATAAAAATATACTTTAAATGTTAAATTAGAACCACCAGTAGGTGTCAGCAAGTCACTCATAAGAGAGTCATTGCGATTGAACAGAATCATTTAAACGGTTAATACATTCAGGAACAAAACACCGTCATTGCTCAGAGTCAGAGACGCAAAACTGTGTATGATGGCTGTGTTTGGTATTATTTTTGTTGTCGAAATAGAGCAAAAACAGGCAATATGGTGTCTAAAACGCAAGTCTCTTAATTAACTTCTTGTTTTTTGAACTGTTGTAAAAAGCAAACCTACAGGCCTAATCATTGTGATTTTTTGAGAAAAACGGCATTCTTCATGTGATGTTGACTTACTATATTCAATTATATAAATATATACATTTTCTGCTTCTATAGCTTCAATTTTGTGATCATTCTAAACGCATTTTAACAGACTGAATCACGCAGTGAAAGAAAGCACTCCATATGCACGCGGATTAGTCTTATTTAACGTTACTAGATTTCACGGCACACTGTTTAGAGTGATTTGTTTGGTTTTTGGCAAAATACTGATAATGTCAAATCGCACATCGTTAAAACAACAATTACTATATTATCTCAGATGATATTGCACACCCTGCACCACTGTCTTTTTGGCTCATTTGTGCAAAACCTTTTGCTAAACCGTCAAAGCTTCATTTTAACCACCAATGCAACGATGTAAGTATTTACCTTACGTTACCTCTACATGCTTGCGATGGGCGATGTCGAGATGTTATAAGCTGCTAGTTTGGTCTCACGAGGTAAACACAGCTAACACTGCATAATAGAGCATGAATATGGCCAGGGGTTCACTTCATTCCTTTGAGTTCAACTTCAGCAGAGTACGACGGGGTTTGCTTTACAGCTGGGTCTGCAACACTAACGCCTGTCTTGTCCGTCTGCATCTTTCTTGTGATTTTAGCGCCAGTTTCTTCTTCTGCCCATTATTTACTGCAGTTGTTTCCACTGAGCGATTTTTTTTTACTCAGTAACGAATGTGTTTTAAAATGTAGCGGAGTACAATACTTCACACAAAATATACTTAAGTAAAAGTAAAATTACAGATTAAAAAAAATACTTAAAAAAGTACAAGTACACAAAAAAGCTACTCAATTACAGTAACGCGAGTAAATGTAATTCGTTACTTTCCACCTCTGTCTCTTAATAAAATAAAAGTTAACAAACAAACACATTTTGTGCAGAAAATCCATAAAAAGTAAGTAATTAACCATATTTGAACACTTTCAAGAAGCTGATAAAAATATACTTGTTATTTTCAACCCCAAAATGCTGACTGCCTTTAAACTTCAGAAGCACAATTTTATTGCTTCTTAAAAATAAAACTAATGACATAGCTCTGATCTTCATGAACACAGTCAGAGACAGTGGTAGCTTATTCTGTGTGAATTTGAGTGTGCCTGTTTACGTTTCCTTTTTGAGTGAAACTACTTCTACACTTTGTTGTCGCGTGTAAGACTTTTCTCCAGTGTGAATTCTCATGTGCCAGTTAAGGCTTCCTTTATGAGTGAAACTCTTTCCACATTCCTGGCAAGTGTAAGGCTTCTCTCCAGTGTGAATTCTCATGTGGGTGTTAAGAATTGCATGCCGATGGAAACTCTTTCCACACTGAGGGCAGGTGTAAGGCTTCTCTCCAGTGTGAACAGTCATGTGCCAGTTAAGGCTTCCTTTATGAGTGAAACTTTGTCCACACTGTTCGCAGGTGTACGGCTTCTCTCCAGTGTGAATTCTCACGTGGTTGTTAAGGCTTCTTCGTTGACTGAAAGTTTTTCCACACCTGTCGCAAGTGAAGGGACTCTCTCCAGTGTGTATTCTCATGTGGACTTCAAGGTTTCCATGTTGGGAAAAACGTTTTCCACACTTTTGGCAGGTGTAAGGCTTCTCTCCAGTGTGAATTCTCACGTGCCTCTTAAGGCTTTGTTTAAAAGTGAAACTTTTACCACAGTGTTGGCAACTGAAAAGGGTCTTCCCAATGTGGACTTTAAAGTTTCCTCGTTCACTGAAACTTTCCAAACCGAAAGGAAGTAAAATCACTTCTAGTTATTCCAGTCTTTTGAGTAGGGCTGGGCGATATGGCCCAAAAAATTATCACGATAATTATTTTCATATCAGTCGATATCGATAATTATCACGATAAATGTCAAATCTTCATTTCTTTCAAGTTTAAAGCCAGATTTTTGCTCCAAAGTGAAAGTTATAGAAACCAGACCATTAATTTTCCTTAACACAATAATTATCTAAATAGATATGTATTTCTTAGTTTCTGCATGTTCTAATGAGTTGATATTGTTTCAAAATCAAGAAACCGGTTTGGGTTGCCTCATAATATGAATGATAATAATATCACTTTTTCGTCTCTTAGAAATACACATTTGATCGTAGCTTGAGTTAGGATGCAGTAACATTTTTGTTCATTATCAAAATCAGTAACATCTTTACATCAGTAACATCTGTAGCAACCTAGTTTTATATGGTATAATGTATTCTGACCAAGTTTTTATTTTTATTAAGCATTGGTCTCCTATAGTAGCATACATTTAAATAATGATAAACAGTTAAAACCACACATATAGCACCTCAATAACATGGTCAAAATATAACTAAATGTTTTTTAAGTAGTCTATTTGTATGAAAGACAGTAGTCTAAAAACATTCAGTATAAATGTACACATGCTATAGCTGCCTTAACCACACATACTTACTATAATTATATACCATTACTCCTGTAATAATATTAAATGTGAATATCCCTCATTTCTGCCACAATACCATAGTGCAGTGAATGTTACTACCGTAAATCCATTGTAAATAATGGCGATGTGCATATTGAAAAGCCTTCTGTCTCGTTGCACAGTGTTTCTCATGTTCGGCGTGTGTTCTCACATTAGGCGTGTTGGACTTAAAGCGGCGCTGCACAGAATGGTCAGTGTATGACATCAAAGTACCGCGAGAGCGATAAGGGCAGATGAAACCTATGCTTTCGAATGGCTCTCACAGTACTTTGATGTCTTACACTGACTATTCTGTGCAGCGCCGCTTTAAGTCGAACACGCCTACTGACTGGATCTCACAGCACTGCTTAGTGATCACGTGACCGAGTAAACGCATCTGCTCTAGTGAGCAGAGACACACTCCGTGATTTTCAGACTGTATCATCATGAGACAACCATGAGGATTTCTGATTTTTCAGGATGACAATATTTAATCTGGAACAGCCGAAAATCGTGCAGTGTGTCTCTGGCTTTAGTCACGCTGATTAGCACAGTAGTTACATCTGGGATCATTTGACTTTAAATGGTAAGTGTTATTTATAAACATCACAACTGTGTTTTAAAATACAGGAAGGCACCGTTATACAATCTATGGCAAATTCAGTGGTCTCTGTGAAATTATACAGCCAACAATAACCTCTGTTTTAGCAATGTTTGTCACCCAAATGTCACCCAAGATGGCGCAGTAATATGTTGTCTGTCCTGTTTGTTTGATTAGTGATTTTTTTGTTGGTGTGATTGTCTTTATGTATGATTGGAAGACGTAGAAGAGCTGCACAGGATCCTCATTGGACTTGACCGTATTTGATTGAGATTTAATCTTTGGGCTCGTCACTTGTGGTTCGCTACACTGGATCGGCAACCTGTGTTCGCATTTCCTACACGTACCCTGGTCTGCTCTAAATTGCTGCTTTTGAGGAGGTGAAATACAGCGTGGTAAGAGTTTCTCTCTATTCTGGATTCAGGAAGAGAGTGGTTAAGTGGGCCGTGGCCTGGAGGCTACAGGCTGGATTTGTTTGGAACCTGACCTGACTTCCTAAGACTTTAGCACTTACTGTTGTGGGTTGATAAAGACTTCAATCAGCTACACTAAGTGTGCCTGGAATTATTTCTATGAACTTTCATTAATAAACATGCACCTTTCAAAAGATATTGGGGGTGCCCAACCCTGCTCCTGGCGATCGACTGTTCTGCAAAGTTTATCTCCAACTCTAATCAAACACACCAGTCTTTAATTTTCAAGCGATCCTGAAGACTTTAAGTAGTTGCTTCAGGTGTGTTTGATTAGAGTTGGAGCTGAACTTTGCAGTACAGTCGATCGCCAGGAGCAGGGTTAGGCACCTCTGGTGTAAAGGGTCGAGAAAACCCTGGTTCTCTCCTACATTATTGAATTTGCTTCATGATCATGACGTCGCTTGGGCTAGAGCAGGCATCCTCAAATCTGGCCCACTCCTGCAGATTTGAGCTCTAACCCTAATCAAACACACCTGAGCATGCTCATCAGCGTCTTCAAGATCATTATAAAATCACAGGTAGGTGAATTTGATCAGGGTTGGAGCTAAACTCTGCAGCAGATCGGCCCTCCAGGGAAAGATTTGAGGAACCCTGGGTTAGAGTAAGGCATTCAAACCTTCAATCCGATTGGCTTTGTTTTAGACAATTACGTAACAGATGTACAATGATGACGACAAGGAAAGCCCAAGCTAATTACTTTTTAAATGAAACAACTCGTAATCTAAACAAACCTAAGACATTCTGGAAACATATTGACTATTTTAGTTGCAAAAAAAGCCTGTAGGACTTCTGTTGTACATAATGGACAATAAAAAAATCTCAAATAAAGGAGAGATGCTGAACCATTTTAATAATTATTTTGTTGCTGTAGGATTGCAGTTTAAGGTACCTAAAACTATAGATATGAATAATGATATGGAAAACAGAGGAAGGCATTTAACAGCTCCTAATTTTTGTTTTAACCTAAACCTAAATTACACCAAGCAGTGTCCTTTCTCCAGAGAGATTTTGATGTTGTGTAACTAAGGATTTGGGGCCTAAAACTGACTTTCATTGTGACTAAAACTGACGCTATGTTATTTCCAAGATCAACGAAACAAGTGGCAAATTAACTAATCACTCAAAACCTCACGGGGTACTATAATTGATGTAGTGACAGAATATAAATATCTCAGTTTTATGCTTGATGACTCCTTATCTTTTAAATCTCATATTAATCTACTGAGGACAAAACTAAAGGTAAAGCTTGGGTTCCATTACAGAAATAAACCCTGCTTTTCATTCGAGGCAAGAAGATTGGTTTCTGACACATTTATGCTAGTCCTTGATTATATTCTGTATAAATCGGCATCTACCAAACTTTTAGGTTCTCTGGACACTCTGTATCAAGGTAAAAATAAATTAAACACTGCCGCTGTTTAAAGTAAAATGATCCCAAACATAACAACAGTGTGCTCGCTTTATTTGATCAAATGTTCAGTATTGTATTGATTAATTTACAATCCTACCAGCATTTTTATTAGACTAAAAAACCTTTTCATTGATGGCGTTTTGAGTGGCATTAGCATCTGCAATAGGGCTGCACGGTTGATCACAAATAAACCGCACATGATTTGGTAGTTGGCTGCAATTTGTATGCACACTTTATCAGTGAAGTACAGCTAGATGCTGCTGCATCCGAAAGCCAGAGGGCGCTCTCGAGCAGAAACTACAAATATGCCCTGCAGAAGTAGCATAACACACGTAGTTCAAGCAAATGCCTATGGGAATCTTTCTATCACTGTACTTCAAGCTTTCGGAGGTATTTTCATCATAATAAAGTATATTTATTAATATGATGATGTTTAGTGCGTGTTGCTCTTAAAAATGCAGGTTATGAGCAACTCACACTCGCAGTGCTTTAGGATATAAATACGGTTTCATACTGATCAAAGAGCCGTTCTTCACGGACAAGCTGCGCATAAACATAATCGCAGCTTCTGCGATTTCATAATCACACAAAGCCAATCGATTTAGTGGAAACTGTGATTAATTGTGCAGCCCTTAATCTGCAGTATTAAAGCGTTAGTTCACCCAAAAATGACAATTCTGTCATTTATAAACCCTCGTGTTTTTACAAACCCGTACAGCTTTTGTTCATCGTCGGAACAGAAATTAAGATATTCTTAATGAAATCTGAGATTTCTGTTCACCCACTGACTCTACGCAAATTAAACGTTCATAAAGAGACGGTAAAACTAATCTATATGGATTGAGCAATTTATTCCAATTGTTCTGAAGAGAAACGATCACTTTATATGAGAAACATGCCGAATATAGGCTTTTATTCACATATAAACATTGATCAGCGAACATAAACAGAAGCTCAATCATACATGCTTGAACAAAAATTTACCTCAATCAAGCTGCATAACAGAATGAACCTCATTGATTCTTGCATGATAACTTCAAATTATATCCTTCAAATACAATGGTATTTATTATTTATGTATTTTAGGGATGCATGATATTATCGGACTGATATCAGAATCGGCTGATAATGGCTTTAAATGTAAATATTGGCATCGGCCTGATATGAAAGAATATGCCGATATGTCTTGCCGATAAGTCAAGTCACCTTTATTTATATAGCGCTTTTAACAATACAAATTGTAACAAAGCACATTTGTTACAAGATAAGAGGAATGGTTCCCTCACATGTGCTCAAGGTGTGCTAGTGATTAGATCACGTCAGCAGTGTGTGGCTTATTCTTGAAGCAAAGTTTTGTGTGAATGATGATTAGATTCACTGTTTTGATCGCTGCATTTAAACTAACTGCTAAGCACCCTCAAACGAAATCACAAGCACCCTTAGTTAAAGCTGTAATAATGGCGTTTTATTGCAGATTTGTCAAACTATCCGACGTGTTATGGTTTGCTCTCTGGAGATCGGTTTCTATTTCAATGTGTTTTTGCAACATTAAGCATTGTATCTGATCACAGACGTATCTGTTGATTTCTTAAACTTAACAGCAAATTAGAGGCGTTTAAGATAGAATCCACTTAACGCTTAAGTTATGTTCCGTACGAATAATCTCATAGACGTGATGTAAATAAGAGATTGACTGCGCAGAGAACTTCATTACGTTTGTGAGATCACGATGAACTAAGATGATTGACAGCCTTTTAGTGATTAGAAAAGGAGCCTATATATGTGACCCGTGCTGGCAAATGAGTCCGTAATGACCAAATTTCCCTAAATGATTTCTTTTTATTTTCACATTGTCCATTAAAATATCATTAATATATGATTTGGTGGAGTCAGATAAAAATGACTGAGCGAATGATGAGTTTGAAGGCGATAGAGTCAGCAAGTTAATTCTGAGAAATATCGAGTTTACTGAAGATTTCAAAGCAAAATCACCAAGCAACGTTCTTTTCTTTAAAATAATTACTATATAATTATTAATATAGCTATTTTTTATTTTATCGATGTTATTAAAAACAAGAACAAAAATGCAAATAAACTGTAGTTTAATCAAGAGCAATGAGTGATTCGTCTTTTCTTTAAATGTTTGATGAGACAGATCGATATTATATCCGTTTCCGACACTGAATTAAAAAAAGGTTATTGCGACTTTTTATTATTGCGATTATGAAAAAAAGGCAGAATTGTGAGATTATAAAGTCGCAATAACCTTTTATATTTTTTAATTCAGTGGCGGAAACAGGCTTCCATAATATTAAGACCTAATGCACAGATTAAATATAATGTTACTCATGTTATACTTTCCCCCAACCATTAACTAAACGTTCATGTAAGACAACATTATGCTTCTGTGAATCTTGCCAAGCCATATTTCGCAGTAATATACTTTATAAGGAGATTGAGCACTCTTATGCACGTCTTATGAATGCGCAATGCGAATGTCAGTCAGCGATGCGATCCTTTTGTTTTCATCAGCATGGGTTTAAAAATCATATTTCACTGGTTTGGACTCATGTCATGGAGAATTAGATATAAATATTCACAAAGCTGATGCTGTGCTTTGCTACAATAGATGTACTCGTAGTGAACAGCAGTCATCCAGAAGTGAGCAGAGAAAAGGTAATCCTCTCAGAAAACATACAAATAAAGTTCATTTTAGATGTTTAATTACTATTTGGAGCATTGGGATCACTAGAAGAGGGTTTAATTAACTCAGATTTGTGAAAACCTCAAATTCGACAAAACTGACATTTGTACAACTCTTGTTTTATACCATCTACAACTGCTAAATCTTAAAATAAAATGTTAGGATTGACACTGCGGCTTTCTGGGGGGGGGGGGGGGGGGGGAAGAATGCAGCGATTGATATATAGTTTATTTATACAGTGCTCAGCGTAAATGAGTACACCCCCTTTGAAAAGTAACATTTTAAACAATATCTCAATGAACACAAAAACATTTTCCAAAATGTTGACAAGACTAAGTTTTATATAACATCTGTTTAACTTATAACATGAAAGTAAGGTTAATACTATAACTTAGAGAACAAAATTTTCAGTTTTACTCAAAATTAGGGTGATGCAAAAATGTGTACACCCCACTGAAAGTCTCTGGAGCAAAGCTAAATTTTAGACTACAAATGTCCAATTTAACAAGAATTCAACCACAGGTGAGTCTAATTATTCATTACACAGGTGTTCAGCAGACAGTTGACTATAAAAGGGTGTTACTTAAAGAAAACCCCTTCCCATTTCATGCTGTCAGCAATGGCACCACATGGAAGAGAAATGTCACAAGACCTGAGAAAGAAAATAATTTATTTACAAGAAATCAGCAAAGCTTTACTTATCAGTCAGAATACTGTAGCAAAAGTGGTACAAACATTTAAAAAAGATGGAATTTCAACCATCTCACAGAGACATCCAGGTCATCCACGGAAGTTAACACCTCGTCAGGAGCGTCTTCTGATGAGAAGGGTTGAAGAAAATCGACATGCTAGTTTACTGCAGTAATCTAAAGAAGTAGAAAGCCAAACTGGGGTGACTATTTCCCGTGACACAATACGGCGTAGACACCAGAGGAATGGCATGCATGGGTGTCGTCCACGAAAGAAGCCTCTCCTAAAGCCCAGGCACAAAAAAGCCCGCCTAGAGTTTGCCAGGGCCCATGCTGACAAAGATGAAGACTACTGGGACTCTATACTCTGGAGTGATGAGACCAAGATAAATGTTTTTGGAACTGATGGCTTCAAAACTGTATGGCGTCGCAAAGGTGAGGAATACAAAGAAAAATGCATGGTGCCTACAGTGAAACATGGTGGTGGCAGTGTCCTTATGTGGGGCTGCATGAGTGCTGCTGGTGTCGGGGAGCTGCATTTCACTGATGGCATCATGAATTCACAAATGTACTGCTCTATACTGAAAGAGAAGATGCTACCATCACTCCGTGCCCTTGGTCGTCGTGCACTTTTCCAACATGACAATTATCCTAAACACACATCTAAGGCCACTGTTGTATTTCTGAAGAAGAACAGGGTGAAAGTGATTCAGTGGCCAAGTATGTCTCCTGATCTGAACCCAATCGAACACCTATGGGGAATTCTGAAGAGACAAGTTGAGCATCACTCTCCATCCAGCATCCAATCTCTAAAAGAGGTCAAATGATCAGTGAGAGCAGAACGAATGTGTCACACGTTTTAATTTAACAAAAATGTAAAATACATCTATCAAGAGCACGCTCATAGATGAAAACTAAATGAGACCCTGGAGCACAAAACCAGTCTTAAGTGTCAGTTTTCGAAATTGAGATTTATACGTCATCTGAAAGCTGAATAAATAATATTTCCATTGATGTGTGGTTTGTTATGATAGGACAATATTTGAAAATCTGGAATCTGAGGCTGCAAAAAACAAAATATTGAGAAAATCATCTTTAAAGTTGTTCAAATGAAATGTTTAGCAATGCATATTACTAATCAATAATTACGTTTTTATATATTTACGGTAAGAAATATCTTCATGGAACTTGATCTTAATATCCTAATGATTTTTGGCATAAAAGAAAAATGTATAATTTTGACCCATACAATGTATTTTTGGCTATTGCAACAAATACACTCCAGCGTCTTAAGACTGGTTTTGTGGTGCAGGGTCACAAATAGAGCAAAACAGCCTTGGATGAAGTGAATAAGAGCCCTGTACAGACCTCAAATACAGGCCATAGTCCCCGGTCCATCCGACAGCTTATCGTCCAGAGTCCGGCCCGAGCCTGTCTTTCCCCTTCTCCAAAAACAGCTTATTCTACTGTTTCAGATATTAAAATAGTTGTTTTATATAATAGAATTATAAAATTCATTTAGAAAAAGGTTGAGTATTTTTTTGTTCGTTAAATGTAAGTTTTTTTTTTTTAAGTAACGCAACGTAAGTAATTGCAAACTATTTATTTTAGCTAAATTTAGCCTAAATAAAAAAATTTAAATGTTGAAAGTTAGTCAACTTAATTTTTTTATTTAAATGTAGCTAAAATACATTGATTGCAACCACTTAAATAAAAGTAAATTGAGTTGATCATAACCCATGTTTGATCCATTTATAGCCTTCTTAAATTATCACGACTTGCCTAAAATAAAATCTATAGATATAAAACAGTTCAAGCATATCACAATATCAGTGTAAATGTTTAATCTAGATAAATGCGCACTGTTAGATGCATATCCAATCGTTTGTGCGGAGAGAAGCTGAAGCGCGCTCTGCAGGACACAGACAGTGCCATTCACTTGCATTGTTTACTAAAAGTGGAAATATAGCATTTTGTTTTGCTCATAAAGGTAAGAGTAATACATCAATCTACTTATGTGTGTGCACTCACATTATCAACAAACGTTGTGCTTTTATAAAATAAATATGAAAACAGAAGATGTGCTGTCTGCCGTCTCTTGAACAGGAGCGCTTCACAATGATGAACTGAAACTCAGCGAATAGCCTCACAGACATCATAAATATATATATATATATATTAAGGATGTCAATTTTCAATAATTTCCATAATCGATCGTTGTTTAAATTAACGATCAATTAATCGATTAATCTTTAACCTTAACTACTACAAAATGCATCTACTGCAGTGGCATATAGTCACCGGCATGACAGGATGTGCAAATGCCACTCAAAACGCCAGCTTCCTCACCCGAATGAAAAGGGTTTTAGTCCAAATAAAAGGCTAGTGGCAGGATGGTCAAATGAATGGATGTGATTACAATCATTTGATAAAAGGAAGAGAGTGCGCCGTAGTTACGCACGGGATCATTATACTTTGTGTGCTGTTTCATATCCTGCCACAGAGACCGCTGAATGCGCCTTTTAATTGGTTTCATGGTGCTCAGTGAGCCCGCGAGTCCCGAAATACTTTCGGGTCGGGTTCAGGTTAATGTTTAATGGATAGCTTCGGGCTCGGGTCGGGTTTGTAGCTAAACCAAAACTATATGCAGAGGCTACGCTGCTTTCATAGATGCACACACACACATTATTGCACAGATATCAGAGATCGCGCAGCGCACAAACAGCACGGAAACTTGTATTAGTAAAATAGCTTCGATAGGCTACTGACTCGCAGCGTTATATTTCTCTGCAATGAGGGGTAACATCGCTGTTTTTGAAGTAGCTAAGCCTCATTGCTTGTACAGAAAGATGCGCAGAAGCAGGTTTACGTGCACGTGCAACTTTCATCCCTCTCTCTTTCTCTCTGTCTCTCTCTGTGTGTCTCTCTCTCTCTCTGTGTCTCTCTCTCTCTCTCTCTCTCTCTCTCTGAGTGAATGCTGAGACTGAGCACGTGGTAGCATGAGTGAGTTTTTTATCTTTTTGGATACTTATTTTATTCATTTTGTCTGAGGTATTTGGTTAATATTTAGTGTAGTGGGCTATTGCGAGTTGTTTGCCGAGCACGGCTGCAGCATGGCTACGGGCGATCAGATCGGGTTGTGTAAGCTCACACGCCAGCACGCTATTAAGCTGTCTCCGCCGACAGGTTGTTTGGTAGAAGATTGTAATTTAGCGGTCAGTAAAGAGGTCGGTTATGGTAGCATCAAATCTGCCTCGCGGATTTTTTGGATGACATAGACAAAGCGAATCAGTTAATTGAGAATGGAGTAGTAATTCAAGGTACTTTTATACCTGTTCTCTCTCTAGTGAATCCTGCTAAAAAAATTATAATCTCTATAACGTTCCTCCTTTTTTCAAAAATGAAGTTTTAGCTAAAGAGTTACAGAGACACGGACAGCTTGTATCTCCGATTAAACTGATTCCCATGAGCTGCAAATCTCCTCATCTAAAACATGTTAAGTCTTTTAGGAGACAGGTGCTCATGGTGCTTAAAAATAATGATGAGGAGCTGAACTTGGTGTTTAAGTATAAGATTGATGGGTATGATTACACAGTACATGTAACATTGGAGTTGATGAAGTGTTACAGGTGCGGAACTGTAGGCCACCTGATTCGTTCGTGCCCGGAGAGGGTTATGTTGGCTGAGACAACCGCTAATGAGGTGGAACAGCCGAGCACAAGCGGAGCACAAGCGCTTCAGGCACAACAAAGGGAAATAGACGAAGTGTAAGGGAGGAAAGTGAAGCCGGTAATGTTGAGGAGGAGTCATCGAGCAAGCAAACAGAGTTGGAAATCCAACGAGACCCAAAGGTAGGCGCTGACACTGTTCATATTGTTACTAGAATAGCTGAGTCAGCGCTGCTTGATGAGGAGAATGTTGTGTGTGATAAGGATCAGGCCAATCAATCGATTAAAAGAAAAGAGCTAGACAACATGAAGGATACAGATCAGGCGAGTAAAGTCTCAAAGCTGACTTCAGCGCACGGTTCGCAGTCTGAAGAGGGATCGATGGACACACAGGAGAGTGTATGCGAGTTTGGTGCTGACACACAGGTGGATGTAGAGAGCGTATATCCTTTCATTAAACTCCGTTCATTCTTACAGGACACTAAAGGCATGAGGTCCGTTAGAGTTGACGAGTTTTTCCCGGATTTAAAGATGTTTCTTGATTCAGCCAAGATGTTCATGAAAAACACTGATAGGTCTGATCAGTCCACATTTAGTGATCAAGAAATGTATCGTCTCAAGAAGTTGGTGCTCAAAGTTAGATCGCAAATTACCAATGATGGTTAAATTTATTTTGTTGCTCTCTCTCCTATGTGTTATTTTTTTCTGGTTTGTTAAAATCACAATGCACTTATTTATTTAACATGTGTGAAGTAAAGTTAGGATCTTTAAACATTAATGGTGCCAGGGTGGAGGTGAAGAGAGCTGCTCTTTTTAATCTACTTAAAGTGAGACAGCTTAATGTGGTATTTCTACAAGAAACACACAGTACAGTAGATAATGAAGTAGACTGGAAGAAGGAATGGGATGGGGAAGTGTGTCTTAGTCATAAGAGCAATAACAGTGGTGGAGTTGGAATCTTGTTCTCTAAAGATTTTATACAAATTTCTTTCGATATTGAGGAAATTATTAAGGGACGGTTGTTACATGCTTGCTTTGAAAATGTAAAATTGATCTTAATTAATGTGTATGCTCCAACTGTGGGAGCTGAATGTGATAATGAATTGTTCTGATGATTGTTATATGATCCTGGGGGGGGGATTCCAACTGTACTGCCGCATGTGATGATAGGAATCACATAGAACCTCATGGTCCTAGCAAAAAGTGTTTGATCAATTTAATTGAATCAAATTATTTATGTGATGTGTGGAGGTTTTTTTTATCCTTCCCAGCGCCAATATATCTGGGTTCATGTTAAGGATAATTATCTGTCTCTAGCTAGACTAGATAGATTGTATTGTTTCAAAGATCAAACCAATGTTTTGAGAAATTGTTCAATACAACCTGTCAGTATTTCTGATCATTCTTTTGTTCTATGTAATATTTTTATCAAAGATGTGAAATGTAAAAGTGCTTTTTGGCATTTTAATGTTGCTTTGGTTGATGACAATGTTTTTAGAGATACTTTCAAAGCTTTTTGGGATGGTTTCAAAAATACAAAGTCTGAATATGTTTCTTTGCAGCAGTGGTGGGACATAGGAAAGAGTAAAATCAAACAGCTTTGTTTACAATATACTTTAAATGTTACAAAACATATGACCAGATCAATGAAAGATTTGGAGAGTGAAATATTGGAGCTGCAGGAGCTGGCAGACTCCACAGGAGAAAGAGAACACTTTAATGTTCTCAAAAGGAAAAAAATAGCTTTGTCCAACCTGTTAGGTTTCTCTGCTGGTTCGTTCACGTTTCCAAAATGTGGTTAAAATGGATGCTCCTTCTCATTTTTTTTGCCTTAGAACGAAAAAAATGGGCAACAGAGAGTCATGCATTCTTTGCGAGAAAACACTGGACGACTACTACATGAATCTGCAGAGATTCGGAAATGTGCTGTTGGTTTCTATGAAACATTGTTTAAGAAAGAGTCTCAAGAGTTACCAGAAGTAGCGCAGTCCTTTTATGAGGGCTTACCACAGGTCTCAGAGGAGACTAATATAGAGCTAGGTGGTCTAATCTCTGAAGCTGAATTATACACAGCACTGCAGAGCCTAGAGAGTGGCAAGGCTCCAGGCGTTGATGGGCTTCACGTGGACTTTTACAAAGTTTTTTGGAAGGAAATTAGCAAAGACTTGTCTCTTGTGCTAATGAATAGCTTTGAAAATTGACTTTTACCAATAAGCTGCAAGGGGGCGATCCTTACTCTTCTTCCTAAGAAAGGCGGACCTGCAAGAGATTAAAATTGGCGACCAGTGGCTTTACTGTCGACGGATTATAAATTGCTATCAAAAGTACTAGCCATGAGATTGAAAAAAGCAATGGAGCAAATTATACATGTGGACCAGACCTACTGCATACCTAACAGGTTGATTTCTGACAATATTATTTTAATTCGTGATGATGTGGACCTCTCCAGTTCTTTGGGTTGTGAACTTGGTTTAATTTCAATAGACCAAGAAAAGGCGTTTGACAGAGTTGAACATCAATATTTTTGGCAAACGTTGGAAGTGTTTGATTTTAGCCTAAGTTTTATAGCCATGATCCAGGTTTTATACAGGGATATTGAGAGTTTATTAAAGATTAATGGGGGTTTAAGTTTTAACTTTTAAGGTTCAGAGGGGAATTAGGCAGGGCTGTTCTCTCTCTGGAATGCTTTACTCATTAGCCATTGAACCTTTCCTACATAAACTAAGAAGGCTCCTTTCAGGGGTAACCCTTCCTGGTTGCAATTCAGTTTTTAAACTATCTGCCTACGCTGATGATGTGGTTATTTTTGTCAAGAATCAAGATGATATAAACAGTCTTGTCGAATGCATAAACGATTTTAATGCTTTGTCATCTCCAAAAATCAACTGGGGGAAAAGTGAAGCCATATCTTTTGGCGCGGATTTAGTTAAAAAGACTGTTTTACCTAATGGGTTATCTTGGGTTAAGGGTGGTTTTAAGTATCTTGGTGTGTTTCTAGGAGAATTTGTGTGCAGAAATTGGGACAATGTTTTAGAAAAAATTGAAGGACGTCTTAAAAAATGGAAGTGGATCTTACCACATATGTCTTTTAAGGGACGAGTATTAGGGATTAACAACCTAGCGTCATCAATGTTATGGTATCGCTTGATGTGTGTAGATCCTTTGCCGCAGCTGCTGGCAAAAATTCAAGCTTTTTTAGTAAATTTTTTCTGGGATCATTTACATTGGGTCCCACAATGTCTTTTATTTTTGCCAAAGGAAGAAGGAAGTCATGGACTAATTCATCTGGCTAGCAGAGGTGCTACTTTCAGACTCCAATTTATACAGAGACTAGAGGTCTGCTACCCGACCCGAACCCGCGGGTCCCGAAATAGTTTCGGGTTTCGGGTCGGGTTTCGGGTTAATGTTTAATGGATAGCTTCGGGCTCGGGTCGGGTTTGTAGCTAAACCAAAACTATATGCAGAGGCTTCGCTGCTTTCATAGACGCACGCACACACATATCAGAGATCGCGCACAAACAGCACGGAAACTTTTATTAGTAACATAGCTTCGACAGGCTACTGACTCGCATGTCACAACATTATATTTATCTGCAATGAGGCGGCAAAATTGCTGTTTTTGAAGTAACTAAGCCTCATTGCTTGTAGAGAGAGACGCGCAGATGCAGGTTCACATGCACGCTCAACTTTCATCCCTCGCTCTCTCTCTCTCTCTCTCTCTCTCTCTCTCTCTCGCTAATTCAAATAAACTATTAATTCATTCAAATAAATACAATCTTATTTAAGATCTTATGTCTGATTTAAAGTAGACAGAATGCTAACGAGCCTTAACTGACAAAAAATGACCATAACTTGCACGGAGGAAGAATTATCTTCTTGTCCATACAAAATTCATAAACTCGGCAGAATGTATGCGACCGCTGCACCTGATGTTCACAAACTTTCATAACTGGTAAATGTTTGTGAAATGATTCATCTTGATTCATCTGTTTCTTTGCATGCAATCGTGAAATGCAGCCTTTTTCCTTTTTTTTTTGGCTATTCGATGGGGGGGGGGGGGGGGGATTTCGGGTCGGGTTCGGGCTCTAAATTTAACTGTGCCGCTCGGGTCGGGTTGGGTCGGGTCAGACGATCTCGGGTACGGGCCAGGTTCGGGCTTCAGTTTTGAGCCCGTGCAGACCTCTAACAGAGACTGCTTGTTGGACCAGAAAACCTTGTCTGGAGACCCGTGGCTAATGCTATATTGAGCCAAGGTGGAAATTTGGGTCTAGTTCAGTCATTGTTTTTAATGGATCTGAAGACTCACAAACTATGTAATCTTCCTAGGTTTTATCAAGGGTTGTTTACTGTGTGGGGGATGTTCCAGAAATCGAGGACAAGCAGTGATTCCTTATTTTGGTTGTTAAAGGAGCCAGTGCTGTATGGGACACGATTCAACGTAGAACACTTGATTGGCTCTTTTATGGCACAGTGTTTCATTTCAGTGGGGACTGTTACTTTGAAACACGTCTTTGATCTGACTGGGCCAAATTTGTCTAACGCTGAAAAACTGGCCTCTCATATAGGAGTCAGATCTATCAGGATTGTAAATGACTTGCTTAATAACTGGAAAAGTGAACTCGCACAGACTGAACTCTCTTTGTGT
Source organism: Oxygymnocypris stewartii (assembly GCA_003573665.1). Classification (NCBI taxonomy): domain Eukaryota; kingdom Metazoa; phylum Chordata; class Actinopteri; order Cypriniformes; family Cyprinidae; genus Oxygymnocypris; species Oxygymnocypris stewartii. Next base: position 74,458 of record QVTF01018847.1, read on the forward strand.
AATGAATATTGTACTGGACATCGTCAACCCAACAGTAATGATACTTTCCCTTCATTCATTCTTGCTCCTGATTTTAAAAACTGCACCGGTCCATTACTAGAGTTAAATGGAACTCTCACAAACAACGTGGTTACAATGACAATAAATCCATGTATAAGTATTTTGTCAAGATCTTAAACAAAGATAAACTGAAGGATCGAGTCGATACTCCCTGGAGAGCTCATTTTAGGCTAAACGATGAAGTCAAGCCTGTGTGGAGAGCTTTATACAAACTACCACTAACAAAAAAAGTTGGGGACTTACAATGGAGAGTGTTACGTGGAATTGTGGCTGTCAATGCTTTTGTTTCTGTTATTAATTCAAATGTAAATGAAAATTGTCCGTTCTGTGTGCAAAGGGAAACAGTGTTTCACTGTTTTTTCAGAATGTAGCAGACTTTGTAGTTTTTTTGTATTGTTGCAACGACTGTTCTTAATGTTTGAAGAAGTGTTTACTAAAGAGATGTTTATTCTGGAATATAGATACAGTCAGAAACACCGACAGAAATGCCAGCTTTTTTATTTTGTTTTAGGTCAAGCAAAAATGGCCATTTATATTAGTAGGAGAAATAAGGTAGATGGGTCTCTTGATTGTGATGCAAGCACTTTGTTTGTTAGAATGATAAAGACCAGATTGAAGGTTGATTTCGACTTTTATAAGTCTACAAACAATGTTGAGGAATTCATTTTCATCTGGTGTTATAAGGATGTTTTGTGCTCTATTGTTGACATTATGTTGTGCTTTGGGGTTGTTTTGAACTAAAAACTTGTGAAATTGCTCATAACTTTTTGGTTATGACTTTTAACTCAAATTTTATCTTGTAGAGAAATCTTGTTTGTATAAATAAAGAGGTTTCAAAATTAAATTATCTCTGTCTGTCTTTCTCTCTCTGTCTCTCTCTTTGTCTCTCTCTCTCCCTCTCAGTCTGGCTCTCGCTAATTCAAATTAATTATTAATGAATTCAAATAAATACGATCTTACTGCACTACATCTCTGTGTCTGATTTGCTAACGAATAATAACAAACCTTAACTGACAAAATGACCATAATTTGCACGGTGGAAGAATTATGGTCTTGTCCATACAACCATTCATAAACTGGGCAGAATTATGCGAACGCTGCACTTGATGTTCACAAACTTTCATAACTGATAAGTGTTTTTTTATTTTGCCTTGTGAAAAACATTGATGATGGCCGAGCATTGATGAATCTGTTTCTTTGTGTATTTGTTTACTGACCGTTGACTGCAATCGTGAAATGCAGCCTTTTTTTCAGTTGGCTATTCGTTGTGGGGGGAAAAATATTTCGGGTTCGGGCTTTAAATTTAACTGTGCCGCTCGGGTCGGTTCGGGTCAGACGGGCCGGGTTCGGGCTTCAATTTTAAGTGCGGTCAGTGATCCGCTTATAGGACCACATTCGCAGGTTTATTTTATTGTTGTTCACTTTTAATCACTGTTTTCGCATCTCTTACTGTGGTAAACGTGGGGGGGAGGGGGATTTAAGTGAAATCATGAACTTAAATTTCCCGCATTTAAGTGAAATCATGGGTTTTCTAGGGAACAAATTAATGAAACATGGACAGCTGCCACAAATTAATATGTCGTAGGAACGAATGAACAAGTTGTAGGAAAGAATAGCCAATATCTGTCCTGCTCGCGTCAAAGCCAAGTGCCCGGTATGCAACAATTATCTGGGGAAATTATAATTGAACATGACTTATTACTACATTTCAATACAAAATAACTTTGTACTGTATCTGTTTTAATACACTTTTAAAGTTTGGATCATATTAAAAGCGTAGTTTGTACATTAGTAAATTATTTTATTGTAAGATCCCCTTCACCGTCACTCAGCCGTTTGCATGCATGTGTTTTGCGCATGAGCCGCACGCACCCCAAAATGAAAAACGCGCGCTCTAACTCGTGAGTCACACGAGCGCGTAAATGATACTGTGTTCATAGCACACGCTCTTCAAATACAGCACAATGGTGCCGGTGCGCGCTGTAGCCTGATTCATTTAATATCAAACAGAGAAAGAAACTACGTGCATGCAATGTCCTAGTTATGCCGTAAGGCATCAAGTTACCAAAAAGCTGCCTTAAAACTGTGTGCATGCATGCATTATGAAATATATGCGTCACATTTAAGAACATGTCTCTGAAATGGTTTTATCCCAAGGCACCCCAGTCTCCCTCATCTAACACCCCCCGATTCAACCCGTCCGCTCATTAGTGGAGACTTTAAGACCTGAAGTGTATCAGAAAAGATAAAGAGAGCTGAGAGAAAATAAGATGCGTGTCAGATCTGCGTCAGCAGCTTTTAAAGCGAAAGCAGGCAAATAAGATAATAACCAGCTGCTGGGATGTCTATTCATCCAAGAACAAAATAAAAAAATATGAAATCAATCACTTTTATGGCTTTCATCTATATTTAATTTATAATTTAGTGTTTGGTTATTATTAATTTTCTATATATTTCTGCTGAAGGCACAGGCAGCGAAATATGCCATTTATTATAATGGGTTAATGTGAAGATTGTTTTAAGTTCACTTAAATTAGAAGTTAAGTCTAATAATACATTTTCATATTGATATCTCTCAATCATACTGTAATGCTGAAGTCAATATTAAGTGTAAAAACTATTATAGATATCAGTAGTGTTGATATCAATGATCCTGGCCTTCAATCATAAAAAAAGATTTAAACATTAAACTTTAATTTAATTAACATTAAATAAATATTAAAATATACTGTCTTTATGTTGTTTGTACATTTAAAGATTGAATGTGAAATTATTGCAATATAAAATTATATTTACAAACTTTAATGTTAGTTGGGATTAATTGACTAATATATATATAATATCATCACTTAATTCCTACTTTAAAATGAAATAATGAATATGTAAAATAGCCTAATTAAGTGTTCAATCTTCTTGATAAAGGTGCGTATAGCACGATTTTCTGCTTTTATTTGGCATAATATTTAGAAATTGACTTTGGCGAGCACAAAACTGATACATTCATAATTACTTTCACATTTATAAGATACTATCACATAATTAATGTATGGTTTTAATTTCAGAAATAGACATTGGGTTTAATGTAACACAAATGTTTTTAGACAGCTTCTGCATTATTAATAACTTTATTAATTGAATGTGTGAGCAACACGATCCTCTCCGGTTCACAGAGCTAGTATTTGTCTGGTCATGTGATCTCAATTAAAACCCCTTCAATTAGGACATTCTTCATTACTGTAGATCTGAACACGGATCAAATGAGTGAGTTAACACGGACCTGTTTGTTTCAGACTGAATACTTCTTCGATCCTGAAGTCTTCAGTCTCCTCTTTAATAAACGCCATCTTTATAACTCGGTGTCACCTCAGTCGCTTCAGCGGGAGCTTTTGGACACTCGGTTCTGTTTAAGATGAGAGAAATAAACCCAAACTAAATATAGTTCAGTAGTGAGGGAGTCAGTCAGAGAGAGAGAGTTAATGGACTTAAATCACCGGATTATTACACTCAAAACTAGCATTATAACATTAATAAAACACAAGGTTGGGGAGTAACAGAACACATTTTACCCTGATTAAATAACACTGAAAGTTCACCTTTAGGTAATTATGTTTATATACATTTAATAGACTGCACTTCAATTAAAATAATTTATCTTGTGTCAAATTAAACGGTTGTGACGTCAGCGATTCGTTTAGTGAATCGTTTGATTCAATTGACTCGGAGTCTAAAAGCTCAATTCCTCAGTGACTCGATACAAGTCTAAACTGATTCACGATGTTCGGAGTGAGATGAGACTCGCGTTTAACTCACACGAATCACCGTAGTAACTTTTAAATACAGCATTAATGTGTTACATTAAATAATAAACAGTTAATTCTGTATCGCTCATAAAACTTTACAGTTGAACCGTTTCTACACGTTAAATGCTTTAAACACAAACCGTTCTTCTGTCTGCAGATGCGGGAGCACGGCGCGTTCTCGTGACGTCACACAACTACACCAAAATAAAAGTCCTGCTCTCATAATGAAAGACTCGACAGACATTCAGAGTGCAGAGTATTGTTGAAAAACAATGAATGTGGTGCAATTATGTGCTGAAAATATTAGGCAGCGACAAGAGTGTGAGATTTTGTCTGACAAACTGTAATGTTTAGGTGAATAAACTATTTCATACCAGGTATAAATTAGATTCAAATGCAAATGTGATTAATAATAAATAACGAGTGTATGAGTTCATATAATACATTATTGTGTCAGTATTTAAATGCAAAAAGTTGAGTGTTTTTATCATTTAAAAAATGTGGACATGTTTTTGTGTACAAAAAATTACCTGAAAATAGGTATATAAATGTCTAAAAAAAAGTACAATAGATATGTTTTCGTTATATATTAGTAATCTTTCAAGAATTATTTACATTATTTGGGTCAGTTTTTCAAGTTTAACCCATAAACTGATCGATGATAAATTATAAAAGATGATATCCACACACACTTATGTGTAAGGATTGAAACTGTTTCTCTACACTCTTAAACATCATATATTTTACATTACACTTCAAATATATCTTATACAGTTTTAGTACTATTACACCACACGGTCCCACTTTATATTACATGTTTGTAGTTTAAAAAAACTACAAAAAATACATTTTAGGCACATTATACTTGTTTAAATACAAAATGTTCCCTTAATAGAGATTGTGAAGCCATCTCAGTACAGATTACACAATACCATTGTTCAGTTATATTTTATTTATTTTACATGTAGCCTACAAGTAAAAATAGTTTATACACAACATTCAAAAATGTACACCACTCATATATTAAGCCAATACATCTCAAAATGTGAAATGCGATGATCTTTATTTCGTTGACTGATCCGGGATGTTTTTAAATCAATAACAAACACTACATTTGAGCTAACATGATGATTTCCATGCTAGTCGTACCTGCAAATGTTCAAGTTGGTTGAGCAGCCTTTCTTAAAAGGGTCATCGGATGCCAAATTCACTTTTCAAGTTGTATGAACATAAATGTGTTGGATCCATCCAATAATTATACAAATCCACCCATTTTTCTTCCTCAAATCAGGCCGTTCTGAGATTCCTGTCAGAATGATGTAGTTCTGCACAGGCCCCTCCCACTATAGTTGATTGACAGGCCCGTCTTACCTTAGCCCCGCCCCCTGAGAGAGCTGAGAGCGTCATCTGAGCCACTGAAGACTCGTAGCATTAGCGCTACTTTCACACGAATCATTCGTGATCCAGCTTCATCAACAGAATAAGTGAGTATAAGGGTGTTTACTGAACGTAGACTATTCATTAAGACCCTAAATAATCATATCAACTTGTGCAAAAAGGCATCCAAAAAAAGCAAGACTATGTTATTTCCTTTATCCTTTTTGAAGACAAAATAACTGAAATGTCCAGACATGAAAACATTTTAAAAGTCACGCCATCCCATAATTTAACCAACACAGAGAGGTTAGCAGAAAACGAGTCACTGGAACTAGCGTGTTCACAACGCGGCCGTTTAGCATGTTTTTCTGGAGATTTATATCCAAAAGAATGATGTTGTACAATAATCGTACTGAATTAATTTATCAGGATTGAAGATTAGTCACAGAAATAAGACATTATTTCACAAAAGGATTTTAACAGAGATGGTTATAAAACAAACATCTATCTGAAAAATGTATCATAATTTTCATATTTTTAATGGACTGAAGCTAAAAAAAATACACTAATTGTGTGTCTACGGTCTCTTAATTTGAACTCAAACCACAATTGTATTATTTCACCTCTCATCATGTGAGATAGCAATCAGCAAGAAGTGCTTGTGCTCTTAATTATCTTCCATATTTCTTCTAATAACATTAGTGTGACGAGGTGTGATTTAATCTCTCTCATATCGTCCCAATGTTTCTGGGTCTTTCTGCTGCTAATTACATCAACAATTATATTTAAAACTCAAATATGAGTGCTCATAATTTTGGAGTATATATTTACCGAAACTATGACTACTTTATATTTTCATTAACATGTATAAGTACTGATGTAAATAACTCAACCCCATCACAATGATTAATATATATATATATATATTTGAGGTGGTGTAGGAGAGCATATATGCCATATACTGTATGTATATACTTATGGATTAAAATAAAGTAATTATTTTCCATATTAATTGTATGTGACGGGGTTGAGCGGTTAAAGTTTGACAGACTATAATATGCCTCAAAAATATGAAACTAACCATGTTCTGCACTATTAAAGAGACCTGAATGATGTAATTTCTGTTAATTATTTCACTAATTAGTGCAGTATTATGGCGTGGACTCGTTAGTGTGACGAGGTTGCGTCAAGACAATTACAAACTCTATTTTTTATTAAATATTGTGCTTTGTTATGCATGTTCACAAGAGAGCGACACAAATAAATGCTTGTATTTATATCATGCCAGTGTTTGTATATAGTCACATATATATAGTTATATTCCTCACATTCCCTTTATAGTGTAAGTTAACATTATTTTAAAGAGCTTCAAGTTTCACGTGTTCATAAAACCATAAGAAAACAAAATATAAGATGACCGCTATATACGATAAAAACAACAATGAATGGCTTTGGTGTTATTATCTGACATTGAGAAGGTGATTTTGATGCAACAGAAAGAAACCATGATTAGCACTATTAACACCTATAGTGTGCAGCACATGGTATGCTTTATTGGGGTTATCTCTTTAACGCATGCTTGTAAGCGCCAGACTCTAGTCTTTAATATCAGTTCGCATCTCTTCTTTCTTAAAGAAAGCTTTGGAAGAGTAGCTCTTTTAGCGTTTGTATTTTTCCCGATGCTGCCAAACTCATATTTTAGCCCATCTCGGGCTGCATTTGTTGATGTATTTCACCCCAGAGCAGTACACGGAGTCACGTCTGATTGCACAGTCCAGCCAGAAGAGCAATGAATAGTCCAGCCTACTATTAGACATTAGATTTACAAGAGAGAAATAAGACAAACTTAAGCTAAACAGCTTTGCTCTCAGACGCCGTTTTAGAAAGCTAACCCTCGATTCCACAAACCAGACTTAAACCTAGTCCTAGACTAAAACGTAAATCTGAGGCGTATCTTGCACCGCTTGACTCTTAACACATCAGTGTCTTGGTTTTGTCATGTTTATAAACATTACATTGAACTATCTTGAGTTAGACGAAGCCCTGTCTGTGACAGTTTCTTACCCAAGAGAAGCAGCAATCAGCATTTTAATATTGTTTTAGAATTAACAAAAAAGTCCAGTTTTGAAAATAACAATCATCTTATAAACTGAATCATTTGAACTCAATAATCAGAATAGAGTCTCTCATATGAATAAACACTGATGTAAATGATAATTAGATAACTGGTCACCACTCCGCCTCCCCCACGGCCTTCGAGAACACATAGTCTTTCCCTCCGTAACACATGACTCCATCTTTCAGGTAGAACTTCCAGCGGTTTTTGCTACGGTGGATCTGTAAAGCAAGCAAACATTTCATGAGCTTTCCTCTTGGGATATCTGTGCCTAAACTACAAGCACTAGACTCGTGTGTCATAACGGTAACCCTCTGAAATGATTACCGTAGACGGCTTCTGAGGGTTATTTCACACTGAAGACACTCGCGCTGCCGCTTGAACGGACGTGATCCGCGAGCTCTCAAAAGCATCAACACGGCTTTTATCGCTATCCACTTGCATTAAATAGCACTAATTAATAGCCATGCATCTGTTTCACATGATTAGGGTTACTGTGCATTTACACTATTTTAATTAGTTTGCAGACTTGACTTAGCAGTAACTTAAAACATTACGGCAGCAGCTGTTTGCACTAAAGGCAAATAGCAGGATTTTTGTTAAATTAATAGGATATTTTTACTAATTATTGCAAATAGTGTCAATTATCTGCTCCTCAATATGATAGTACATAAAACCGTATGCAATAATAATGACGTGTGGCCTCGGCGAATCACACGCCGGTGGGCGGAGCTAGTGTCAATGGGTCATTCTACACAAACAATTAGATTAACTTTCGACTATGATTTTATGTGCAATTATCGAAAGACAACAGGTCTAATTTTTTGTCACTGGCGTAAAAATTTTAGCAATATTTTTTTATGAAATATTATTTCTCTAAGCACACGTAGTCCGAATTACAGAAACACAAGTAGATTGTGTTTTCTTTCTTTGAACAGTGAAGCATGTGACATACATGCTTCACTGTTATGATCCATAAGGACAATTTTCATGAAAAATGTATTTTACAAAATGTCTCAAACCACACGTTGTCAGCCACGGTATACTCACTAAATATAGCATAATAGTTTTATTACAATTCCTTAACAATAAATAGCTAATACCAGTGACGTCCACTAAAAGCTTCATATGAAATCATGATAAATGAGAAAATGCCTGAACCGTGGACTAAACATGGGCCTTTTTTCAAACAGGAAGTGATGTCATCGGTGTGATTTTCTATTTCAAAATAAAAGACTTAGGCGGTAACACCTGTGACGACTCCAAGGGGCCAGTGTTTATTTCATTACATATTTTATAAGATTTATTTAGCATTTCGTTTTTTTGTTTTGACAGTTATGAATACATTATTGTATTTTAAAACGGTAGAAAATCCAGTTTTTGACTTCAAAATAAAGCGCTTTTCCGGTGCTTGGAATTCCATATAATTATTTAAAAAATCAAATAATAATGCCACGTTGATGGCTCAGGGAGGTGTAATTGTTCAAATAACATAGCTTCATTTTAAAATAAAAGTTGTAACCCTAATGTGCATTTCAATAGTAATATTTCAAAATAGTGGGCGTTTCTGCAGAATGGGTTAGCTTAGCATGTTAGCATTTTATGGCAATAACTACTGTATTCGCAGATCAATACATATGAAATATCTTCAACCACTAATCTTTGGTAACTCTATAATGGACTCGGCGGTTCGTTTTCCCCCAAACCATTGATTGAATATTTAACCAAGACACATTTCTAAAAACCATAAACAGAATCCAGTTCTCTTAATATCTTCTGAATATGTGGGTTAGACAATTAGACAATCTCCATTCTGGGTTTTGGCGCTCTGAATCATCTCAAAATGCTAGCTGCGGATGCGAAACAAGCAGAAAATCGAACTCAATCCAATGTTTTATGACGGAGGAAAGTTTGGGAGGCAGTGTTTGACATAGCGTGAGACTTTCAGACTCAAAGAATCGCTCTCGAGACCTTTAATTTAGCTTGTATTAAGCGTTGATCTTTGTCCAGTGGATTGTACAGTCGTCCACCGCTTTACCTTGTCGTACTGGCACACGATCACGTTCTCCGTCTCAAAGATCTCTGGGATGTCCTGGTCGCTCACGTCATCTCCAGAGTTCAGCGGATCCTGAAACAGACGCGTTCATTACACTGAAAAGCCTATTTCTGGAATAGGCCGGGATCTTATAAAGTGGCTCTTTGATATAATAAACAATAGATGTTAATAATAGCATGCTGAAAAAGCGTGTGTGTGATTATCACTTTTGATTGGCTTGAGTTAATGCATACGACTGGCCAATCTTCGGCAAGTTTCGATGTATATTTGTACCCATCATAATACAGTACACAATAATCACGAATCCTCGGAGACGCCTCGTTCTGGGGTTTAACATCCGGTCACGTGCTGCCTCACATTTCTGAGCCAAGTTGAAGCAGCTTCCAAAAGACAACCAATAGCCGGATAATATTTTCTTTATTTGATAAAATCACAACGGCGTGGTTGCATCACATCATCAGCTGCTAAATTAAAACCTGAGTTCCCAAAGCCAGACGCGTTTATACAGCACTGTGCATTACAACCAATCACACACGATGCTGTTGAATGCAAGGACCAATCAGAGGCCTTCAGATGAGTCATCGCTAATAACCGGTGTTTTCTTCACTCACTCGGTGACTGAGTACCTATTTCTGGTGTATTTTCTGATCAGAAACAACACAGTGCTGATGTGTGATGTTAATTTCACACTGTAAACATCTTCAGTGATTTTAATGGGAAGTTTTGAGAGTGCTTGAACTCTAGACTGTAAGTGAAAATGTGCTTTTCTCTCTTTCTGAACAATGAATGTGTTATAATTAGTAGCCTAACTTTCAATGTTAAATTCACATTAAATATATAAAGTCAGTCGTATTTAAAACATGTTATGGCATTGACAGCCATATCTGTTAATTAAGAAAACAGACAGGTTTTTATGCATGGTTATTGGATTACATTATTAGGTTACTTTGACCATCACCCATCAACTAACAATCTATAAAAGGGCAGAATCGAGATATTTTAGTTAATGCGTTTGGGAATGTTTAGAATAAAAAGGAAAAATAATTAAATATATATAATAAAATAAAAGTCTAAACTAGCCTCATATCATATACACACAGAACTATTCACGGCCACCCGTCAAAATAAAAGTCTAAACTAGCCTCATATCATATACACACAGAACTATTCAAGTCAAGTCAAGTCAAGTTGAGCTTTATTGTCATTCCACTACATGTGTGGACATATAGTGGGACGAGATGTCGTGCCTCACAGGACCACGGTGCTACATAAATACAGATATACAACACGAAGTAAAACAGTATAAACCTATACACAAACTAACCTACTGTCAGCTTTGACTATACATATGCTATATATAAAAGTGGTTACCTATACATAAACTAAAAAACAGGAAACAAAAAATACAAACTGTACAAAAAATTAGTGGTGGGCCGTTATCGGCGTTAACGTGCTGCGTTAACGCGAGACTCTTATCGGCGATAAAAAAAATATCGCCGTTAATCTATTCTCAAAGTTGGGTTGGGAGCTGGGTCTATACTACGCAAGCTATGATGACTTTCACCCTGATATTTTAGCGCGGATGTATACCTAGCCGAATTGCACTGTAGGGGGCGAGAACGAGTCTTCGAACTAGAGGCTCGCAGTCCGTGATGGACAGATTGTTAACGGCTGGTCTATGTGGTAATACAATCGGCCAGGACATCCAAACGCTCACCTATCATTCATCAACCTCAAATATGGCTTTTCATCTGAAAGATGTATGTAGTAGCAACTTTACATGGCCGCTCAATATGATGTTAACCTAGAGAAACGTGCGCTATTGAAGTGTTTGTGTGGAAGCGCGTTTGCTGCAGGACAGGCTCCGGTGCGCTCACTTGCTCTTAAAATCTCCGTCATTCTTGGTCATACAGATAAAAGTAGCCTAATACATCTTTCGAATCTGTAAAGACTCTACGTTTATTTGTGTGCACTCAGAATAACAACGAAACGTTGCGCTTTTAAGCAAACAGGATGCGCTTTTAAGCAAACAGGATGCGCTTTAGGTCTCATGTGAACTTGAGCTAAACTCCGTCTTTGAAAAATATATCTATAGAGAGTGAAATGTCTAAAAAATAAAAATAGAAGACGTGTGTGTTAGCATGGATGATTTACATGAAATTTAATCTGTGCAACACTGTGCATAAAATGGCTTTCAGTTCAATATAATAACAAAAAACGACATTTTGGGTTTTTATTCAACTAATAAGGTGGGCACGCTGTGATCTGTACTATATTTTTACTGTAATTGACAGTTATCGGCAAAAAAACAAAAAAAAAACAACAGCACGGGAGTGGGAGGGAATGGGAGTCATTCTTCCGGGAGTGGAACGGGATTTTCCTCCATTTTTTTCGTGGGATTGGGACGGGAAGAGATTAAAGTTTGTGATGCATTTTGGAAACAGGAGATGAGCCCCTGGTCTAATGCGCTACCTGGCTTGAGAAACTTACTTTTAGTCATTATTTGGGTAGCACACATATTCTGAATGCCTTCGGCAGAATTCAAATGAGCCATTTTAATCTAGATTAATCTAGATTAATTCCAAAATTAATCTAGATTAATCTAGATTAAAAAAATTAATCTATGCCCACCTCTACAAAAAATACAAACTGTACAACTGTGCAGATGACTTCAAATACTGTACATGTGCAAAAGAGAGACATTCAAGCAGCTGGCTGGGGAACAGTGTAAGGTGATTTGTGGTGCATGAGCCAGTAAACATACATACATTACAGTCGTATATTACAGTCAGTCTTTTGTGGGATTATGGACACACAATGGTGTGTGAAAGTGTCTAGTGCATGTGTGTGTTGCTACAGGTGTTGCTACAGGTGGCTTGTGCAGGCCCGCTCACCTGAATTCCACAGAGATAAAAGTTTAACAGTTTTTTCCTGAGATGTGGTAAGGTGGGGGGGGGGGGGGGGGGGGTGTTGTTTGGGGTTTCAGAGAGGGGCGGTGTGATGTGAGTTCAGGGCTCTCACAGCCTGGGGGAAAAAGCTGTTGAGCAGTCTGGCGGAGCGGGCTCTGATACTCCGGTACCGTCTACCTGAGGGTAGGAGCTGGAAGAGACTGTGGGAGGGGTGGGTGGGGTCCTCCAC
>QVTF01018848.1:0-77500 GCA_003573665.1 Oxygymnocypris stewartii
GACGAAAGGAACAGTGATACAAGATATATCGTGGAAGTTGATCGATGAGAGAAAAGCTGCAAAGCTTAAAAGGGATCAGGCTAAAACAATGGACAAGAAGGAAGCCGGAGATACGCCAGGCTGGACAGTTTGGTGAAGAAAAGCTGTTGGAAGGAATGGCTAGAGCGTACAGGTGCTGAAGTGCAGGAAGCTGTTGACCAAAATGACTCCAAGACCTTGTACCACACAGTCCATGAATTGACTGGAACATAGAGTAACTCCAGCTTTCCGATCAAGGACAAAAATGGGAAGCATTTCCGGGAAATATTCAATCAACCATACCACGTACGACTTCGCTGTGGAGGATGCCCAAGAGGAGCTTCAGGTGAACACTAGTGACCTTACCATCGAGAAAGTGAAGATCGCGATCAAAAGCCTAAACTACTACAAGGCGGCTAGCTTGGATGAAATAACGGTGGAGATCTTGAAGTACGGAAGGCTGCCCATGACGGAGAAGCTAACGTCGCTCTTTAACAAATGCTGGGGGTATGGCGAAGTCCCAGAGGACTGGCGAAGGGGTGCCATAGTCAAGATCCCCAAGAAAGGCAACATCTCAAAATGTACCAACTGGTGAGGCATCCCCCTCCTCTCTGTGCCTGGAAAGGTGTTCTGTGAGTTTAACTGCTCCGGGTGTGTGCACTTGGATGGGTTAAATGCAGAGCACAATTTCCGAGTCTGGGTCACCACACTTGGCCAGATCACGTCATGTCCTTTCATGTGTGGTCCTCCTCCGACGCCTGCGGAGTGCTCTTGGTCAGCCCTTGCGGGAAGAGCACGCTGGTTTCCGTGGTGGAAGGTCATGCAGCAAACAAATCTCCATCCTCCATAACACCATTGAGCAGAGCGTCGAATACCGGCATCCTATAATGACAGTGGATCAGGGGCACGTTGCTAATTTATTGCACAGTTCTATTAATTTATCTCAAAATTAATTTCATGCATACTTGAATACACCTTTTCTCTAATACCATGCTTTCAGGCTCTTATTTTTAATATCTTTGGGGCATAAAGTCAAAAACATCAGTGTAACACAACAACCATCCTCATATCACAATTAAGACAAATAGCCTCAGTGAAATTACTTATGAACGCTTGACTGTGTATTAATATGTACAACTTATTTTGCCTGCCACATCAAATTCATGTGGTGCAATCAATCTGCAAAACAATATTGTACAAAACTATATTGCGACTGTAACAGAGCGTATCATGTCTATATTCTCCACAAACATGTGTAATTGTGCACTGATTCCATTAATTTGTCATAAATGTCCGTTTAGTCGAATACATTGCATTCATGTATTCTCTACAATTGTATGTATTAATGCACTGAATATTCAGAGTCTAAATATAAACTCTTCCGCATGGATTCAGATGGAAGCATATGGAACGTAGGCAGTGTATGGAAAAACAAGCATAGCTGAATAATATTTTTGAGTCTTTTTTGCTGCCAGCAATTCATTTCAGCAAGAAATTAATCAGGAGATAATTAGGGATTGAGGCAATATTTTTGAAGCTTTTCTGTCAAATCAATCCAAAGTCCCTTTTCCAATCCTTCCAATCCAATTTTGTCCAATCTATATATTGATAATTTTGATGTCAGCAAGGAATTGGTCATTTATATATATATTAGGGATGTGTGGGTCTAGTCAACTAGTTTTGTATTAGATGGAAACTGTGTAAACTGTGTAATGTCAATCACTTCAGTGTGGGATTTCCAGGCTCTTTTCTAAACTGTGTGCTAGCTTGTAGTTTTTTCTCTGCGTGCCGAGCACATTTTTTGGTCTAACAAGTAATATGATTATAATAATAATAATTAATAATATGAAGTTTTTAAGTGCATAATTGCCTCTAGTCCCGTCTTTCGCCAGACCATGTTATCATGTTAAATTCACTGAACAAATGCACATGGTCTGAGTAAGTAAAACGAGCATGGTTTTGTTTTTAGACAATATAGCACACACATCTTTAATCATACATGTCAAAAATATCAAAATTTTTATTTGGGTTATGATCAATTACAGAGTCACAATAATCAATTATGTAGTCAAAAACATCATAAATGTCAGAAATTGTGCAGTTTAGTAGATTTTATTTAGGTTATGATCAACTATGGAGTAAAAACATCGTGCATGTCAAAAATGTCATTGTTTAGATTTGGGTGGTTTTGATCAATTATATAGTTAAAAACGTACTCGGTTACTTTCGTAACCTCGGTTCCCTGTGATATGGGAACGAGTACTACGTCGATTTCAACAGGAATTCAACAGCTATCTGGTGATTTATGTATGACACCACGGACTTGTTGTCTGAGCGTACTAGCACATGGTGTCCCCGTATGTCCGGCAGGAAGAACTGACAGAACTGACACACTGCTAGCATTTCTAGGCAGTTAATGTGCAGGCCCAATTCCTCTTTGGACCATAGAATGAAGATCGGTTTGCCCTCGCACAGCGCTCCCCAACCCTTGTTGGAAGCGTCTGTCATGACAACCTTCCTTCTGTGTGCAGAGGAAGAGCTAGTGCCCTTAGAGAGGAAGTCTCGCATCGCTTGAGACGACTTTTGAGCCTCTGTGAAGCATTCAACAAAGCCCTCCACAGCTGATCCAAACAGGCTGCCTGACGAAACGGGAGCGTCGAGGAAGGGAACTTTGTCCGCCTCTTTCATCTCTGTCATCGTGAGCCAGAGTTGGCACTCTAATACTACCTGGGCAGTGGCTTTGGAGGCGCATAGAGCCTGGCCTGTCACGCTCCTCATCCCTGAGTGAAGCTGCATCCAGACCGGCTTCCTCACTGGCGAGCATCTTGGCCTGGAAGACCTAGAGCACAGCCATAGAGTGCAGCGCTGAAGCCGCTTGTCCAGCCGCCGAGTAGGCGCATCCAGCGAGTGCAGATGTGGCTCTACATGGCTTGGATGGATGGCTCGCTCTTCATTCTGATAGCTGTGGGCGGGCAGAGATGTGCGGCCACAGACTCATCCAGAGGAGGCAGGTGCTTGTATCTTTTTTCTTCAGCGCCGTCAACAGATGTGAGAGCAGCTGAAGCAGAAGGACGGATGCGAGACGAGTGGGGGCGTGCCACAATATTGTGAGCTCATATGAACTCCCGGGAAGAAAGGGGGCAAGCGTTGGCGGGGGGCTTGAAAGTGCCCCGTTAGAAAAGTGCCCCCCCCAGCCTGCTGCGAGATGGCTCCTCCGCGGAGACCATTCGAACCCAAGCTCATTGACAGCCTTTGTCATGATGCAGATGAGCTCTTCATGAGTCTTGGCGTTACGTGAAGAGGACGACGGTAAGAGGGCGGGTCAGTCACAGAGCCTGATAACTCCTCCGCGTCCGAAGCTGCCAGAAAAAAAGGCTGTCATCTATTTTGCCGTCACGGCATGTGGGCATTAAGCCGACATGAACTCACTTGTCGCTGGCCGCTCAAATCCTCTGCCTGCTGTTTTTTTTCTCACAGATCCCTGGGAGAAAGAAAACGGGAGGGAGCGAAGGGCGGAGTCGCTCTCTGAAAAGAAAGCTAACCGTTAGCGCAGAGAGGCAAAATTGAAACACTCGCAGTGCAGGCATTCAGCCCCACTGAGCGCAGTGTGGGATTCCCCCAAGCGTGACACACTCAGCGTGAGTGTCATCAGCGTGCAGGGGATTCCTGCACGCCTTACAATGACGGCGCGGCATTTCCAACAATTGCTTTCTTAGATCTTACCGGATAGCCGCAGGGATTACCGAGTCTGCGAGCTGGTAGCTGCAAGAGGTCCTATCCGGCTGCTGAGGCGCTTTCAACGGCAGATCTCGGCATCAGCGAAGAAGGGTCTTCATCACTGAAGAGAAGAAATCTAAGATGCGGTGGCTAGAGCTGATTTATAGCCAGACGCCCTCCCATTTTGGCAGGCTATGGCGGGCTGTATAGCCATTGGCTCGCTCGCCACCATCGCGCATTGGTTCGTTTTTTAATCCTACACGAACCAATCAACGTGCAGTTATAACTGCGTGATTGAAATAGGCTTCAGTTGAAGAAGAAAAAATTGTTTTTCCCATACAGCATCGAAATCGACGCAGTACGAGTAAAATCTCGAAAGGGAACACCAGATATGTCAAAAAAAAGCATCCACATGGATGATGCAACGGCTGCCACGGGACAACGGCGCCAGTGCACTCAACACACACCAGCTACAGGTGGAGAGGAGAGAGAGACATAGAGACAATCAAGTGTATGGGGATTATTAGGAGGCCATGATTGACAAAGGCCAGTGGGGGGAATTTGGCCAGGACACCGGGGTTACACCCCTACTCTTTACAAGAAGTGCCATGGGATTTTTAATGACCACAGAGAGTCAGGACCTCGGTTTAACGTCTCATCCGAAAGACGGTGCTTGTTAACAGTATGGTGTCCCCGTCACTACACTGGGGTGTTAGGACCCACACAGACCACAGGGAGGGCACACCCTGCTGGCCTCACTAACACCTCTTCATAGCACAGCTGAGCATAATTGTTATAAAAAGATAATTCAAACCATTATGGCAATGACGACGCCCTTATATGGTCACTAAATTTTTCTCAAATTTGGAAAATAACTTGTTCAGAATGTTGGTTTGATATTCTACCAGTTTTAGAGTAAAACAAATTTTAGATTTTCATAAACTTAAACTTCCATAATCTTTTTTTATTATATAATCTTTCTAACATTTTTCACTTCTAAAATAATCTGACAAGTGTCTTTCCTTAAAAAGAGACCAACCTTAAGTGTTAAAGGGAACCCCGTGTATTAAGACATGTATAGCTTAATATAACGTAAATTATTTATCTTATTTAAATATGTAGTAGAAAACCCATGAAAGATGCATGTTATTTTAAAAATCGACATTGTTTTTGGACTATGGGGGGTGCTGTTATTTATGTGCACAGTGCATTCTGTGTCGATGACCTCACTCGGTGAGCTACTGGCGCTTATAGCCTTTGGCTTTTTACCGAAACACAACTCAGAAAATAAAACACTGATACGATACCACATTTTGTTTGTAATGTTCAGTCGAAGGGCAACAAGAGAAGCAATGCAAGACTTTCATAGCGATAATAAAGATGCCTGTGGAAGAATAAAACTCCCTAAAGACACGCTTCTTTCTCTCTCCACTTTAGCCCTGATGCCTTCGAGTCTTTTAGTAGAGCACAGCTCCTGACAGAGCTAACATTCGACTGAGAAACGTTAGATGCCATCTCTTAGGATGAAAACACCTAGAAGAGTTTCTCAGCTCGGATCTTACTCGATATCAGAGGCGTTTAGACTCCTTGTGGGGGGGGGGAACCATTGTACTGCATTTGGTTTAAACCTATACTTATATCCATCGCCACCTGTGAGCTCTTTCAGTAGCTGTGCTCATCATATCAGTATTCTTTTCCCAGTTATCTATTCCGAGTTGTGCCGTGGTAAAAATAGCAACAGCACTAATAGCTAGTTTTACGTCATCAGAAAAATGGCGCCCCCATAGTCCAAAATATGTATAAAACTATGTGATTTTTAAAAATAATCATGGGTTTTCTTCTACGTATTTCAGTAAGATACAGCAATTATGTTATATTAAGCCATACAAGTCTTAATACCCAAGGATCCCTTTAAATTGGAAATGACAAAAGTGGAACCGACAGTTAACAGGTTAGAAATCATTGAATCATTGCAAGCTCCTCTTTCATTTTAATGCTTTATCTTTACATTGTTCTTTCACAACAGAATTTGGAGATGAATCTAAACAAAATAGGTGAGTATTTATTACAGGAGTCGTCTTCTATCTGTACTCCAGCTCTACTGTTCATCATATTTCTGACATGATCAGACGGATCTGGTCTTGGTGATGTGCATCAGGGTTATGTACGCAAACTCCATGATGCTCTGGCCTGAAATACCAGTTATTCCCGTCAGCTCCTCCACGACCTGCAGCGTACACAAACCCAACTCACTAGAAACTCTACTTAAACGCTTCACAGCTGACTGACTGAATAGCAATCAGGATTCAAGAGCCGTTCTGTACCTTCTCCCACGTCGAGATGTGATGAATGAAGGCGGCCACAGCAATGACTCCAACTCCCAGAAGCATGAAGTCCTCGGTCACAGACACAAACTTGGCTCTGTTACAAACACAAGACATGCTTCATATCCCTCTGTGACCCTGTTGAAGCCACCGAACATAAACAGCAAATATATTCTTCAGAAGGAGACGTGAGCACAAACACACCGCTGATGCTGAGTGGTTGGTTTATGAGGTAATTTATTATGTTGCTAGGCAGGAAACTCATACTATTGGTTGAACCAAAAGTTGGACCGGTGAGAAATATTTTAAAGTACCAGCACCTAGTTTAAAAAAGGTCACTATAAACGCTCTGGGCTGTGTTTCCCAAAAGCATCGTAAGCTTGCGTTGATCGTAAAACAAAATACAAAAAATTTAATGACTGAACTAAAAAAACTAATAAAATAAATAATGTAGGAAATATGCTTCAAAGAAATAGGGATAAAATAAATACAAAAAAATTATCCGTCAATGACGAAAACCAGCCATGTATTGGACCCTGAAACAACGACTCTACAGATATTATATAATATAATATTAATCTACAAGAATAATATCAATGTACTATATATAATATTAATATATATAGTAGATTAATATCATACTTACCACTATTATTATATTATATTATATTATATCCGAGCTGTCTGGAACGCAGCATTAGGTCAACATTTCAATAAACAAGCGTGAACTACAATCAGTGTTGGGGAAAGTTACTTCTAAAAGTAATGCGTTACAATATTGCGTTACTCCCAAAAAGTAACTACTTACGTTACTTAAGTATTTTTTATGGAAAGTAATGCGTTACATTACTTTTGCGTTACTTTTTAAATATGAGCAGGGCTTGATTGTTTGTTTTTAATATAATAAGTTATATTTATAGCAAATATAAAAGCCTTTCACACCAAAAAGTGTAATGAATAAACCTCAGACTGAAGAACGAGTAAATCACGTCTGTACAGAAGAACACAGAAGAAGAAGATTCAACACTCTTCAGCAATGAAAAAACAATAAAGCACAATCGTTAGTTCATCTAAAGTCATTTTTGTTTATTATCATGATTGAACTGATCATCAAAGATCAGCAGCAAACACATCGGTTAATAAAATGAGATTAGATATATTTGTGTTGTTTAACATATTTAATTATTGCAGGTTTGCGTCATATTCTGAGTTTGCATTTCACTATTTTAATTAATTTTGATGAATACCGAATCTGTTTTTTGCGAGTGGGATGAATTAATGCACATTCATATTTAGTCTAGATTAGATCTACAGTAAGATCATGTTCACACGGCGCACTGTCAATAAATGGAAAATGTTTTACTTTTTTTGAAAAAGTAACTCAGATATTTTCTTGTAAATTCAAAAGTAATGCGTTACTTTACAGGTGACTTGAAAAAAGTTATATTATTACGTAACTCGTGTAACTTGTAATGCGTTACCCCCAACACTGACTACAAATACGAGCCATTATATAAATGGATATTTCAGCACTAGACAAACAGATAGCGATTACTAAGTAGCACTTAAAGCACGGCGGCATGCGATTTTTGCATTTTTGTGAAACGTACGTGAAACAATAACGAACGTTCGTAAAATGACTCGTAGAAAACGCTCTTAAGTGCTAAAATCAATCGCTATCAGGAAACCCGGCCCTGTTTGATCCAGAGTTCATGATTCATTCTGGATAAAATAATAATAATAAAATCATGTATTTAACGCATTTAAAAGGCAAGAAAAACACAAACTTTTGAGAAAGGCTGCTGAAAGAAAATTTGTTTGACTACATTAATTCAATTTATATACGTTTTGTATTCAGCCTGTGGCTTCTTATATTGCTTGCTGTATGATGTCTTGGTTATTATGATATATTTTTGTGTTATATATTTAGTATTTGCTCGTTAAGTGTCGTGGTATGGCTTTTGTGGTGCTGTTATGTTATTGTGTTTGTTGTAGATGAGGTTTCTCTTTCTCTATTTCTATTCTATAGTCTCAATATGACTATAGAATAGTCTCCCCCCCCCCCCCCCCCGGTTAACTAAACACAGAAGCCTCACCGTTGCTCATGGGAAGGACTGGAGTGTCCGGTGGCAGATACGAGCAGAGAGAGGTAGATCGTGTCCCTCTGGAGGTAAACAAACTGCAGCACACACACACACAGCTGATGCAGCTGAGCTACAGGAACCCTCGCCTCATTACGGCCTGCGAGGAAGCACAAAACACAGCTGTTTATACACTAAAACTTTCCTTGTCACGGTTTCTGAAAGCTGTCACTCAAACACACCAACTCTGTAAAACCAGACACTTGTTGAGCTATCGGTAAGCCCCTCCCCTCGAACACAGACTAGCCAATGGCAGTCGAGTATCAGCTGCACGGGGGCGGGACTCGGACATCTTTAGGTTTTAGCGCCATAGAGAAACATTGGAGGATCCGAAGCTCGCATCAGTTTATGATTCAAAAAATGTAAAAACGGGGTACTTGTAACACTGATTCCAGATATCCAGAGAAGACGGGAGCAACAGTAACTAAGGGGGGGCGGGGCTTACCGATAGCTCCGTTTGTATGTCTGAGCAACATTGTCTGACCGCCTGCAGCTAAGGTAAAACTGCCCGCTCCCACGAGATTAGCATTGTGTCCTGCAGGAGCCCAAACCCAATGCCTCCCTCTAGTATACTTAATAAAATAGACTTGAAGTATTCTACTTTTGGGTAAGGGTGAACACCAACCAATCAATAAACACAGCCACAAATGCTTACATTAAAAAAAGTTTGCTTTACCATACATTTTTCAACATCTCTCGGTCAATTACTTTCAATCTTAAAGAGCTTTAAGTTTTAATAACTGTGTGTATGATATATCCAAACATTATAACAGTACATATTTAACAATGCCATGTCAGCATCTTAGGCTATTTTAATTTTTGTATTATTAGTGATGTCAAACAATAAACCGCATCCAAAATAAAGTTTATATTTACATAATATATGCATAATGTATGCTGAGTATATCTATTATGTATATATAAATACACACACATGCATGTATATTTAAGAAACAAATGTTACGTTTATATATATATATATATATATTATGAACATAAATATCTACACATGTAAATATTTTCAAAATATATATATACACATGCATAAGTGTGTATTTATATATACACATAATAAATATACACAGTAATATATTATGTAAACAAAAACGTATTTTAGACGATACTAATCTTTTAACAGCACACAAAAAAATCAAAATATAATAAAATATAAAACTGATATATTACAGCAAATGTGTTCTTTTCAGATGCATTTGTGACAAGCGATGCGAGGCGTTTTGGTGAAGTCTCTTATGAAAATGTGAGACAATCACTTACCCAGCACCTCCAAAAGCGTCTCCACGTACGTTAAAGGATTCGGGACGTTCAAGTTAAAGTTGAGGGTTTTTAAAACGAGAATCTCAGACTCCAAGAGCTGCTCTTTGCTGGAGGAGTAACCGGCAGCCTGCAGAAACCTCATCGCTGTCTCATTGTTCACGACCTGGATGAACACAAACACACCCGATCGTATACACCATACAGGTTATAATTTAGTGATCGACCGATATTGATTTTTTATAACCGATACCGACAATTATTTGCATGTTTATGTACCCGATAACCGATATGCAGAACCGATTTTTATTTACTGTTGTAAAGTAAGTCCATTCTTCACTTTCAGTCGTCTTAACAACAACAAAAAAACTGTTGAAAATTAAAAAGATTTCATGTAAAATGTAATCTTCTTTATAAAAAGCATCATCAGCAACACTGATATTAACAATAAGCAAAATAATGTCTAATGTTTTCAAATGGAGAAAATAAAGGACTGAAGTCATATCAACATCATTTTAAACTACAGTTTTAGGTTTAAACGCTGTTTAATAGACTAAAGAGTGAAGAATAATTCACTGAATAATATTCTCTGGAATATTGAAATAAGATATAACAAACAAAACATTGTATTTTATTGCATTTCTTAACTGTTTTATCAGAATTATTAAAATGTTTTTGTCTAAATTATGAAAACTGCTGACAGCGGTTTATCTATTTACACAGAACTATACTCAAACTGCGATCGCTCGAGGAGATAATAAATCATTAATTTAGATAGAGATGTATTTATTTAGATGTTTATTGGTGAAATAATGGTTCTATAGTAAACGTTAATATAGTTTAGCGTGTTTCAAACGAGTGAATCTTGTATAAAGTTACATGCGGTGGTCGTGCTGGAGCTTCTCCTGAGTGAACAGTGTCCACTGCTCCAGGAGTGTGTGTCCACTGCTCCAGGTGTGTGTGTCCACTGCTCTAAGTGTGTGTGTGTGTGTGTGTCCACTGCTCCAGGTGTGTGTGTCCACTGCTCTAAGTGTGTGTGTGTGTGTGTGTCCACTGCTCCAGGAGTGTGTGTGTGCACTGCTCCAGGTGTGTGTGTGTCCACTGCTCTAAGTGTGTGTGTGTGTGTGTGTGTGAGTCCACTGCTCAAGGTGTGTGTGTGTGTGTGTGTGTGTGTCCACTGCTCCAGGTATGTGTGTGTGTGTGTCCACTGCTCCAGGTGTGTGTGTGTGTGTGTGTCCACTGCTCCAGGTGTGTGTGTGTGTGTGTGTGTGTGTGTCCACTGCTCGAGGTGTGTGTGTGTGTGTGTGTGTGTGTTCACTACTGTGTGTGTGTGTGTCCACTGCTCCGTGTGTGTCCACTGCTCCAGGTGTGTGTGTCCACTGCTCTAAGTGTGTGTGTGTGTGTGTCCACTGCTCCAGGAGTGTGTGTGTGCACTGCTCCAGGTGTGTGTGTGTCCACTGCTCTAAGTGTGTGTGTGTGTGAGTCCACTGCTCCAGGTGTGTGTGTGTGTGTGTGTCCACTGCTCCAGGTATGTGTGTGTGTGTGTCCACTGCTCCAGGTGTGTGTGTGTGTCCACTGCTCCAGGTGTGTGTGTGTGTGTGTGTGTGTGTGTGTGTGTCCACTGCTCGAGGTGTGTGTGTGTGTGTGTGTGTTCACTACTGTGTGTGTGTGTACTTGGATGGGTCAAATACAGAGAACACATTTCACTGCTGGTTATACTCTGTATAATTATGTATGTGACAAATAAAAAAATATATATACATTTTATTTATTTTTTTACAAAGCCGATATCCGATTATGGTAAAATGCTTAAATATCGGGAAAAATATTGGTAAACCGATATATCGGTCGATCTTTATTATAATTCATGAGATAGACGTACATGGGAGTACAGGTCCAGTTTGCTGGCTATCTGGACGCTCGAGAGGACGGAGAGAAAGAACTTGTTCTTGAGCGTTTGGAAGATGAGCTCCTCAGACGAAGCTCCTTGACGAGTCTGGCTGCGGATCAGGTCTTCAGTGTACTTGGACAGAAACCTAAAGCGTCACAGAGCGGTAGCAACTGATCACGTCAAAAATTAAGCACTCAGACTACAGTTGCTTTTTTATTGGTTACATATATGACCCTCTCTGTGAAAACCCAGCTTAAAACCCAGTCTTTTTTTTGTGATTTTATGTTTTCTACAAAAAAAAATCATCCTTAAGAACATTGTGAAAATTTAAGCTTTAATACTGACTCGTCAAAGATTGAAATTAATGGTTGAAATCAAACGTATTATATTTTGAGACTTTACCCTGGATTTCACACAGTTATTCATCATTTATTGATTCTCTCAAATTCTTACATTTTTAAAAAAAAATGTGGCATAAACAAGTCATAAGTCTCAATTTTTCAAAGTTGGGATTTATGCATCAGCTGAAACCTGCATTGATAGCTTTCCATTGATGTGTGGTTTGTTATGATACGACAATATTTGGAATCTGAGGGTGCAAAAAAACTAAATATTGAGAAAATCATCTTTAAAGTTGTTCAAATTAAGTTCTTAGCAATGCATATTATTAATAAAAAATAATTTTTTATATATTTAAGGTAGAAAATGTATATAATATCTTCATGGAACATGATATCCTAATGATTTTTGGCTTAAGAGAAAAATGTATAATTTAACTAGTTAGGTCAAAAGTAGTCTGATTATATTCCCTAAATTGTGTAATGCAACAGATTACGTTACTGGCTACCATTTTTGTGATGCAATATTGAATCAGTAACGGATTATAATTAGTAAGTAATCAACCCAGCTCTGGTGAAGGAGCGTTAAACAGTGAATAATCCATAATATTTCCATATTCTTTAGAGTACCTCTCCAGTATCTCGATGGCCTGGTATCCGACCGCAGGGTTCAGTCGTAGCTCCTCACACAGATGAAACACATGCTCTATAATCATAATAATTCATCACAGTCATAACTGAATACATACGGGTCATATACAGCTTATTGTGTCTACTGTATAAACAATAACTCAATCCGAGCATCTTCAAGAATCGGCTAAAAACACATCTCTTCCATCTTTATTTGACCCAAACACACTCTATTATATTTATATTCTTAAAAAAACTAAATAGACTCTATTAATATATTAACTGCTTCTTTTGCTTAAAAAACTAAACTAACACTAGCTTCTCTATTCGTTTTCTTTGTATTTATTATTTAATTAACAAAAGCAAAAAAAGGCCTCAAGCACTACTTTCCGAGATTTTGGGAAACTTTAAGGGGTTTTGGGAAACGTTCCGGGATTTTTGGGAACTTTAAGGGATTTTTGGAGACTTTAAGGTGTTTTTGGAAACTTTAAGGGGTTTTGGGAAACTTTAAGGGATTTTTGGAAACTTTAAGGGATTTTTGGAAACTTTAAGGGGTTTTGGGAAACTTTAAGGGATTTTTGGAGACTTTAAGGTGTTTTTGGAAACTTTAAGGGGTTTTGGGAAACTTTAAGGGATTTTTGGAGACTTTAAGGGATTTTTTGAAACTTTAAGGGGTTTTGGGAAACTTTAAGGGATTTTGGGAAACTTTAAGGGGCTTTGGGAAACGTTCCGGGATTTTTGGGAACTTTAAGGGGTTTTTGGGAACTTTAAGGGGTTTTGGGAACCTTTAAGGGGTTTTGGGAAACTTTAAGGGATTTTTGAAAACTTTAAGGGATTTTTGGAAACTTTAAGGGGTTTTGGGAAACTTTAAGGGATTTTTGAAAACTTTAAGGGATTTTTGGAAACTTTAAGGGGTTTTGAGAAACTTTCCGGGATTTTTGGAAACTTTAAGGGGTTTTGGGAGACTTTAAGGGGTTTTGGGAAACTTTCCGGAAATTTTCCACCCCTTTGCAACCCTAAACACTACTAGCTTGCTCCTTTCTATCTGTTTTCTTTTTATTTATCGTTGATTTTTTTAAACAAAAAAAAACGTGGTACATGTACTTTGGATAAAAACGTCTGCTAAATGACTAAATGTAATAATATTTTCCAATTGTAGACAGCAGTACCGTTTCTAGGCATAGGTTAGCTAGGCGGTGGCCTAGGGCGCACAGCTTGAAGGAGCGCACGTACTGGCACCACATTGAAGCAGGGTTGTGATAAAGAGTGGCACGGTCACCCTGAAATATAACTACCACCCCCACTGGATCCCCAACATCATTGGATCAGAGCGCTGTCATTGCTGCCTGATTGTTGAATGTTGTATTTGGAGCGCTCATCAACGCCATTAGATCAACGGGCTCTGTCAGTGCTTTGGCAAGGTAACGCTTTTTTTGTTGCCATGCAATAAAGCTAAGTTCAAAGGGAAATTTAAAATATTGATGTAGTAAATAAAGTGCACAAAATCAGTATTTTGTTTAGGCAGTATTTGTGGCAGTTGATAAGTCAAGTTGCTAGATTTGTCCAAAAGGTGTGCGATTTTGCGCCAATGCATTTTGTTATGGGATCAGCGTGTCATGTAATATTTCCAAATAAACTTTAAAAGCAGATAAAAAAATATTGGTATAGAACAATTCGCTAATTCACAAGATCACGGAGGTGTCGAAATGCTGAATCAATTCATTCACTTCTAACACAGCACTTAACGGGAGAAGCGTCATACACATAGAGGGCAGAGCGTTAAGTTATTTAAAGGGGAAGTTCACGCTTTAATTAGTAGCAAAAGATTGAAAGCAGCTGCATTGAAAGGCAAAAAGTAGCCATTAATAGTATCTAAACCTGTATCCAAATCCAAATGTAATGAAATTAATTTATGTGTAAATTATGTGCAATGACTTAGCTACTAGGGATTGTTAAATAGGGCTATACATGCATCAAGTGTTATGGGCCTAATGGATCGTGGCTCTAATGGATAGAGCATTGGACTTGTAACCCGAGGTTATGGGTTCGAATCTCGGCTCCGGCAGGAACTGTCCACGACTGAGGTGAGACCCTTGAGCAAGGCACTGAACCCCCGACTGCTCCCCGGGACCGAACCCCCAACCGCAGCGTCGGCTGCCCACTTCTCCAGGTGTGTGTGTGTGTGTGTGTGTGTGTGTGTGCACTTGGATGGGTTAAATGCAGAGAACACATTTCTTTGCTGGTTATTGCTGATTAATAAATTGTGCAAAATGTTTATCGTAAGTCAATTTACAAATAATTTATTCAGATTTGTGGAACTCACAAATGTGCTGAATCTCCACAAATTAGTATCGTTACTACGACGACCAATTTAAATGTGACAAGAAACTGGTGTATACTGGTATATACGTACGTACATACATACATACATATATGTACGTGTATATAGACACACACACACACACACACACACACACACACACACACACATATATAATTTGGGCGGTTGGGGGCACCAATAGGGATTTAGCCTAGGGCGTCAAATATGCTCAAAACGGCCCTAATAGAGTATTTAGAAAACAGTATGAAATTGCATTTTTTTATTAAAATAATTTAAGACAACTTTTTTTAAACATCTCTAACTGAATATAGCTGTCCCACACAGTACAACAACAAAACAGTTCATATGTTTATTTATAGCATAATAAAAACCCTCATAATGAATTACGGGAGGGGTTAGTTAAAAAGAAAGAAAATTAATTTCATCATATTGAGAATAATTAAATCAAGGCGACAACAGAAGGATTGCACACTGAATAGTATCATGCTTTCTAAACTAGTAAACTGTTCAAAACTCTTCATTATATTTGAGTTAATGACATATCAGCCAAACAGGTACTTTGTTTATAAATGTATGAGTTATTCGCTGATATATTTGAGTATGATATGGTCATCTGGTAATAACTCAAGCACAGAAACGCCCGTCATAGCAGCTAGTGCACTAGTTAGGGGCCACAGCACTCACTCACCCACTAGCCTGCTGTCTTTGAGGCATCCGCACAGATCTGACACGCTCTCCAGGTGAAGCTTGTTTCTCTTGTTGAGGTTGGACAAAATGTCGGTTAAAATGTCTAAAGACACCTCTCCAAACCTGGGGGTCACCTGCGAAAACGCAGCCTTGCCCGCCATTTCCCCTCAGGTTTAAAAATCGACGGTTAATTTTCCTCCAGATGGCACGAAGTCAAGACCCGCTCGTGAAGCTCGATTAACCTCAGCACGATTTATTTTTTAGCTTACTTTATTTTGTTGGAATAACTTAGACATTTAGACCACAATATATAATTTTATAAGAATTAAAAATTACAATTCTTCTTAATCAAGCGCCGTAAAGCCAAATGTGATGGCTTTGAGAAAAGTATCACGAACCACGTGACAACGCCTTCAACGAACAAACATACAAAGTGGCGCGTTTTTATTCTGAATAAAATGATTCTATAATTGTATACGATATGCAAATATAACATCAGTACGTTAACTAAATAAATTAATTTGATTGTATTTATACGTAATTGTTCGAAATGATCAGCAGATAGCTGCAGTGATCTGTGTTCATCGATCACGTGGTTATATTAATTAAAAGTTATTTAAATTTAGTCAATTTAAATAATAACTCCACGTGACACTTAGTTATAACTTAAATAAAAACAAATAGTAAAGCTAACATGTAAACTGGCTTTATATGTATGATGGGTTAATACATATCCACAAAGCCAGATACATTAAAATAAATATTAGCTTTATCTACATTTATTATTGGCATAACTTCAAAAAGTCTCCTTCAATTAAAACATCGCGTATTATAAACCGGGTTTTAAATCAATTGCTGTTTATTTATTTATTTTTCTCTCTTCCTTACGAGAAATTAACCATGGTTTTACTAAACAATTGTTTTACAAAAAAAAATCAAATATATATATATATATATATATATATATATATTATAAATAAAATGATGGTTAATTTTCTTAAGGGCTGTATTCCCCCATATGTTCCTTGTTTATTTTGTATTTAATTATATCTCTGCAATAAAAAATAAATAAAGTAAAACGTAATGACATCATCAACTCTCGACGCAGAACTTGTAAAGTGACCTAAAAGAAAAAAACAAGACCTCTAGAAATAAACAGGCACACACTTTATTATTATTATTATTTTAATATCCAAGTTTCATATTCATACATGTTCATTTTCAGGGAAAAAAATCCATGTTTTATAGCATTTAAAAATGAAGTGAAGCATTAAAAGCTGTTCGAATTGTGCATTCTTTAATGCATTCCTATGATGTCTATAAATCTCTCCCCAGAATTTTTAATTATTGTGTGATTTCGTAATTGAATGTGTTGATATTCTGTTAATTAATAAAAAATAAAAAGTGACATTGCCAACAAAAAAAAGACTGAGTTGCGTAAAGTCGACGCAAACTCACGTCGCGTTACGTAACGTCACGCAAACGGCGCTTCAAACATGGCGGACAAGAGCGGTCAAGGGGAGCCCAAACCCGAAGCGCAGTTTGCGAAGAGAATAGACCCCTCAAAAGACGAGCTGAGCCGGGAACAGATGCAGTTTATCCGGCAAGTGGAGCTGGCGCAGTGGAAGAAGAACACAGGCAAGCTCCGCGGGAGGAACGTCGCGACGGGACTCGCTATCGGCGCCGTGGTCCTCGGCATCTGTATCCTTCATTACACAACAACTAGTGCGTTATATATTCACCTGAGCATGTCCTGCACAGCTGTGAGGAATTAAAACAGATGTGGCTACTATCAGCGGTCAAACTCTGGAATATGATTAAATGACGCGTCGCGTTAAAACAAGCGTTTATTTGTGTTTATGCGAGCTGTGCTGAGGGATCCTTAAAGGGGCAGTTCACCTCAAAAATACTAATGGCTCGTTATTTTGTCCCCCTCATGTTGTTTCAAATCTATATAAATATCTTTCATATGTTTCTTCAAAATGTCTTCTTTTGTGTTCAACATACGAAAGATATTTATATAGATCTGTAACAACATGAGGGGGACAAAATAACGACGCATTTTTAGGTGAACTGTCCCTTTAAGAACACATTTTAATTACTAGTATGGTTTGGTTTTTAATGAGTCTTTTTTTGATTTAATTTCTTTACTTTAAAGCACTTTGTGACCCCTTGTCTGTGAAAGCTGCTATATACATCACTTTTACTTACTAAGAAACAGTTATTATAATATTCTCAATGTATACTGATGGATCCATATTAGAATACATTTACATTTATGCATTTAGCAGACGCTTTTATCCAAAGCGACTTACTGTGCATTCAGGCTATACATTTGCCTTGTCAGTATGTGTGTTCCCTGGGAATCGAACCCACAACCTTTGCGCTGCTAATCCAATGCTCTACCACTGAGCCACAGGAACACAGAATACATATCCCAGAATTTATTATGAATACACCGCCGCTCAAAAGTTTGGGATCAGTATGGTTTTGAATGTTGAGTGTCTTCGGCGCATCAGGGATGTATTTATTTTATCAGATTTTTTTTAAATATATTATTGCAATTTCTAACATTGGTTTCCTATTTTAATATACTAAATAATTTCTGTATTTTCAGCATCATTACTCCAGTCTTCAGAAATCATAATAATATGCTGATGCTGAAACAGATAAAATAGCTACAACGTGTCGGTCCGGACCAAAGCAAGTGAACTATCGGCCTCTCCTGCTGAGTAATACACACTCAGCGCTCTGAGGTCATGTAGTTACACACTCGTGTACAGTAGGGGGCGCTATCATCTTACAGTTGTGTTGAACCTTGTTGCCAAATCTAGCAGCTTTCTTCCAAAAGCACCTGGCAACAAATTTAGCCATTTTTTTAATTTATTTGCCAACTTTTGATGATAAAAAGCACATTTTCACACAAAGAGGAAACCAGATGAACTGAGTTAGCTGCTGGTTGGTTGTTCAGGTTAATAATAATAATAATTGCTCGTTTATGATACACGTCGTTAGTAGCTTGTACCTGCGACTGTTGATGCTGTAAGAAAAATTGGAAAACATTATCCATTTTAATCTGAAAACACAATAGTGTTTCCCCTAACAATCATAAAAACATTCATTTGATTTATATTTTAATAAATGAAAATTAAACTAATCTTATTTTTTGGGGGGAAAATTAACTTAATATTACAATTAAAACATTGAAGACATATTGCATGATTATTTCTTATAATAAATATAAATGTGTGTGTGTGTGTGATAGAGAGAGAGAGTGTGTGTGTGTGTGTGTGTTCCCTTCTGTCGTTGGTCTGCTTTGTCAAAATAGCACTAGGGTGGGTTTGAGATCCCTCAGCAAAATTAGCGCAATAACCGCAGACTTGGCAACCCTGAACACACACATTCATTGACTTACACAGTACGGAAAACAAAAACTACTACCAGCAGCGTTCTTCAAAACATTGTTTACATTACAGAATGTAATTTTTTGTGCGTACTGTCCCTTTAACTATGCTCAGACTATAGAGACGTTTACATTATGATCCTTCACCAGCCGTACACAGACGGCTACACGTTCTTCTCCGTATCTCAAGAGAAAGTCATGGATGAAATCGATGAAGAAGCCCGAGCTGCAAAGCTACGGGCCCCAAAGACCGGCGCCAACTGAACCCGGGCCAGCAGGGGGCGCCAGAGACTCCAGATCTGATCCTGCACTTATAAAACATGTTTCTGAGACTGAAAATCATCAACACTGGCTACAGTAACGGATTCATAATCATGTCTGACTTTTTTTATGAACTCAATAAAAATGTGTGTTAGATTGCCAGAAATGAATACTCAACTCAGTCGTCTATATATTTATGACTTTATTGTACAAATATGATATAAACTATAAGATAGAGAAGGCACAGTATAAAGTCACATTGATCTGAAACACATTCGTATGATTCTTCTGTTTTTAATGAGCCATTAATGGATGATATTTTTGGGTTTTCATATTAAAGATCCTGTTTGAAACTCTGAAATATGTAATGCATATCATGGCAAAACCCAAGCCAACTTATTAATACGGCTTTAACATCTATTTCTGAATCATGCAAGTTGGTGTGTGTCATAAGTTAATTATAAAATATGCTGTATATGTTGTTTACACACTAAAGCATGCATGTGTAAAATCTGTTAATATTGCAGGTTTATTGACCGCTCTTTATTGAACAGCAGTCAATCATATATTAACGACTCTATTGTACTGTCCCTGGGACTTTGAACCTCGTGCCGAAGTGCAGTGTGCGTTTACATCCGTCTTCATCTTCACGGCTGATACTTTGAGTTTTGGTGCAGTTAGTACATTGAAAAAACAGTTCATCTAAAATGTGCTCACGTTAAGTTCATTCAAGATCAGGTGTGTATGAAATGTGTCTCAGCAATGGATGAACTGCAGTGAATGGGTGCCGTCGGAATAAAAACATCACAATAATCCACAGCACTCCAGTCCATCAGTTATCATCTGGAGCTGAAACAAATCCAGCATTAAGATGTTTTTAACTGACGGCACCCATTCACTGCTGAGACACTTTAAGATGTTCTTAACTGACGGCACCCATTCACTCCTGAGACACTGATGCAAAGTGCTCTAATTTCGTGCTTAAAATGATTCTTTAGTACTTCTTAAGATCATATATAAGTGTACTCAACTGTGCTATTTCGGGACTATAATGCGCTTTTAACTATCTTTGTATTTAAAAAATGTATTAAGTTATCACTTGTAGTACACTTGAACCCATCTTATATAGAACACTCAAGTGTACAACAAATAGTAACTAAATACAAAATTAAAAGCACATTTAAGTTCATATTCACGGTGTCCCAAAATAGCTCAGTTGAGTACACTTATATATGATCTTAAGTACTTAAGAATCATTTAAAGTACAAAATTAGAGCACTTTAAGTGCAATATGGAAGTGCACTTGTTTTTCACCTGGGATTGCAACAGTGTCAGTGAATGGGTGCCGTCAGAATAAAAACATCACAATAATCCACAGCACTCCAGTCCATCAATTAAAATCTGGAGCTGAAACAAATCCAGTATTAAGACATTTTAACTCATTCTGACGGCACCCATTCACTGGTGAAAAACAAGTGCACTAATTTTGTGCTTAAAATTATTCTTTAGTACTTAAGATCATATATAAGTACTCAACTGTGCTATATTTCGGGACAAAAATGTGCTTTTAACACTATCTTTGCATTTACAAAATGTATTAAGTTACCACTTGTAGTACACTTGAACCCATCTTACATAGACTAGAACACTCAAGTGTACTACAAGTGCTAACTAAATACAAATATTCATATTTTAGTTCATATTCACTGTGATCTTAAATGATCCATATATGATCGTAAACATTTTAAGTACAAAATTAGTGCAGAAATTAGAGCACTTAAGTACATTATATAAGTGCACTTGTTTATCACCCGGGATTGCATCAGTGTCTCTGCAGTGAATGGGTGCCGTCAGAATAAAAACATCACAATAATCCACAGCACTCCAATCCATTAGTTAACATCTGGAGATGACAAAAGATGAAACAAATCCAGATGTGTTTTTACTCATTCTGACGGCACCCATTCACTGCTGAGACACTGATGCAGAGAGCCGTCAGAATGAGTTATAAACGTCTTAATGTTGGATTTGTTTTAGCTCCAGATGTTAACTGATGGACTGGAGTGCTGTGGATTATTGTGATGTTTTTATTCTGACGGCACCCATTCATCTATTGCTAAGACACATTTCTACAAACCTGATGAAGAAACAAACAAAGATGAACGAGTATATTACCAGCAAATCTGTGAGAGCTATTCCTTTAACATGAAGTCAGACTGATAAAATATAATATGTAAATATACACAAACATAGACGTCAAAGTTAACAAGTTCTGCACATCAACGGATGAAAATCTCAAAGCTGGCATAATCAATGCAAAAATAATATACATTTATCCCACCCACCCAAAAATAATTTTTGTGTTTATTTATTCACATTTGGACTATAAAAGAGACCCTATCAGATAAGAGCTTTCTCCAGCGCATGGCGTCTGAGGTCCGAGTTTCAGAAAGTGCAAAGAGAAAACATCACAGCATCATAAACCAGAAACTGTACGTTATATTACAGGATCCGACCGGAGCGAGTCTGAACGGATGAGGTAGTCTGAAGCAGCAGGCTCGGGATTCTTACTGAAACAACAGAGAAACCTTTCAATGCATTGCTTTTCCCAAGAGCTGATTCAAGTACAGTATGATTACGCGCTACTAATGAAGCATGGGGATATATTCACTATATATATGCAATATATTCAGTGTTGGGGAGTAACTAGTTACATGTAACTGCATTATGTCATTTAATTACACAATAAATTAACTAATCAGTTACTGGGAAAAAATGGTAGTTATGAAAATGTTAATGATTACAAAGAGGATTACATCTGAATATTTACACACACTCACACACAGACAAACTCAAACACATTTTATTTTATGCAATTTATTTAACATTAATTTAATGTTTTCTTTTATGTTTGACTAAATGTCAGGAATGTTTGTTCCATGAAAGGAGATGCAAATGAAAGCATCTTTGTCTGAATCAGCAGAAGAATCGTACCTTTCCGATCAAATCAGCAGCGAAAGTCACTCCTTTTGTCGGCCGTGAACCGTCCTGCGAACTACTGCTGCTGTCGCCGCTCAGGGAGTTTCTCCTCATGATCCCTGTGGACCAATCACAGACCAGTACAGGTGTTAAACATTGTGGACCAATCACAGCACAGTACAGGTGTTAAACATTGTGGACCAATCACAGCAGAGTACAGGTGTTAAACATGGTGGACCAATCACAGCGCAGGTGTTAAACATTGTGGACCAATCACAGCGCAGGTGTTGTACATTGTGGACCAATCACAGCACAGGTGTTAAACATTTTGGACCAATCACCGCATAGTACAGGTGTTAAATATTGTGGACCAATCACAGCACAGGTGTTAAACATTGTGGACCAATCACCGCACAGTACAGGTGTTAAATATTGTGGACCAATCACAGACCAGCACAGGTGTTAAACATTGTGGACCAATCACAGACCAGCACAGGTGTTATACATTGTGGACCAATCACAGCACAGATGTTGTACATTGTGGACCAATCACAGCACAGTTGTTATACATTGTGGACCAATCACAGCACAGGTGTTAAACATTGTGGACCAATCACAGCGCAGGTGTTGTACATTGTGGACCAATCACAGCACAGGTATAATACATTGTGGACCAATCACAGCACAGGTGTTATACATTGTGGACCAATCACAGCACAGATGTTGTACATTGTGGACCAATCACAGCACAGTTGTTATACATTGTGGACCAATCACAGCACAGGTGTTAAACATTGTGGACCAATCACAGCGCAGGTGTTGTACATTGTGGACCAATCACAGCACAGGTATAATACATTGTGGACCAATCACAGCACAGGTGTTATACATTGTGGACCAATAACAGCACAGGTGTTAAACATTGTGGACCAATCACAGCGCAGGTGTTGTACATTGTGGACCAATCACAGCACAGGTTTTGTACATTGTGGACCAATCACAGCACAGGTGTTGTACATTGTGGACCAATCACAGCACAGGTATAATAAATTGTGAACCAATCACAGCACAGGTGTTGTACATTGTGGAAATATCGTACTAAGGACAGTACTAAATAAAAAATAACATGCATTTTGTATGATCTCTCTTATTTTGTTAAAACTACTCACATTTTCACAGCTTCTGCAAGGGGTTCACTAACTTTTAAGCAGCACTGTATATATATATATATATATATATATATATGAGTCGCGTCATATTAAAGAGAATAAAGAAGTGTGTTTGACCTGTTAGAGGCAGAATGTCGACTCTCTGGAGGCTGTTTCTGCGAGACGAGGGGAAGTTTGCTGCTTTAGACAGCCGGCGCTGGCGGCCGGAGAGCATCGCAGCCGGAGACACGATGCAAGGCAGAGGAACCTTCCCCATCCTGGAGTACAGCTCCTCCATCTCCTGCTTCTGCAGCGTCTGCAGAGACTGAACCTCACACAGGTGTCTGAGAGCCAGAGAGAAGAAGAGTCTGACCAACACTTCTCCGGTGACCCCATACAGCCGTGCCTTTCTAATATAGTATATACTCAAATCACTGCGTGTGACCCCGGAGCACAAAACCAGTCATGAGTTGTGAAATTGAGATTTATGCACCATCTGAAAGCTGGATAAATAAATTTCCATTGATGTATGGTTTGTTATGACGACCATATTTGGAATCTGAGGGTGCAAAAAAATCTAAACATTGAGAAAATCATCTTTAAAGTTGTTCAAATTAAGTTTTTAGCAATGCATATTACTAATCAATAATTAAATTTTGATATATTTACGGTAGGAAATGTACATGATCTTAATATTGGCATAAAAGAAAACAATACAAATGGCATGCCTTGTCGGCAGAGGCTATTTACACTAACTCCGCCCACTAACGTGTGATTGGGCGATCCAAGACTGACTAAAGACACTTGTATCACATTAGTTCCAGTGGCGTTGATGGTAAAACGTGCTTTTTGACGCAATCGACACGAGTTCGAACCCGCCTTTTGACAGACTTTTTTTCTCCCTTTTCAAATTGCATTTATTTTCAATATTTTAAATTCGATAAATTGAAAATAAAGTATCGGATGGGGTAGATGGCATTATTGTCCCAATAACGTGGCATCCATTTAATAATTTCAATTAAAACTATAATTTACACTTATTATTGCGTACTGTTTTATAATGTGCTACAATACTGAGGTGCAGATAATTGCCACTATTGGTAATAAGTAGTATTAATAACAGCGTAAATATAATCTACAGTTAGTGTAAATAGCCGCTGCCTAAAAAAAAATCAATAATTTTTAATCATACAATATATTGTTGGCTATTGCTACAAATATACCTGCACTGCTTATGACTGCTTTAGTGCTCACTATATAGTCATAATCATAAACACAGTCTGTTTTCATAAAGGTGCACAAAACCCATCATCTCGCACAATTTAATAATTTACATCATATTCAATTATGTAAAATATTTCAATACAAATGTTCCGGTTATTTACTATGCAATATGCAGGATAACGACAGACTTGACAGATTTAGATTTTGAGCGAAATACAATAAAACTGTTTATTTTTATTAAAAATAAAGCTTCCAGAAAATAAACGAGTTATTTTAGCGAACAGTTATTAAAATAAATATTATTAAGAATGCATTATAAAGGTCTTCGTTAATTATGCATTATATCTATATTTAGTGCTGTCAAACGATTAATCGCATCCAAAATAAATACACATACATACAGCATATATTTAGGAAATATTTACATGCATGTATTTAAATTAATTTTATATATTTAATATCTAACCATACATTTTTTCTGAAATATATACATGCATGTGTGTATTTATAAATACATATTCTATGTTGTGTGCGATTAATCATTTGACAGCACTAATATTTGTATAAATAACTAATCAAAATGCATTATAATATTTCTAGATTCTTTGATATCATACACTGCATTATAAAGTGCAATAAAAGACAATAACCTAATAATAATAATGCATTAAAATCATCTTCGAGAAAAGTGTTACAGAACCATTTTTCATAGTTTGAATAAAACATTAAAGATAAAAATAAGTACAGTGATGTTAAAGGCTCCTCATGGAAGCATAAGATGCCATATTTTTAAAGAAAATCATTTTTATGTAAGACAGAAAGGCTTCTCAAACAGTATACGTCTGCTGCACCTCATTAGACTGCGTATTTCTGCTTTAAATGTGCATATTAATGATAAAAGTGTCCATATTAGTAACTAAAGAGACAGCTTTGTGCATTCGTGTGATTGAAAGACTCTTACTTCTCCCTCAGCTCCTGCAGCTCCGCCCACATCTCCTCGTCCTCGCTCTCTGATTGGTCGCTGCTGAGGTAGGAGGAGCTGCGGGTGTAACCCTTCCAGAGGTTGTGTAGAGGAACAGTGTCCACCGATGTGCCCGTGAGATCCGCTCTGTGGCCCTTCCTCCTCCTGTATGTCTCTTCATCATCATCATCATCATCATCCATCTCTCCTTCACGATCCCTCTGTGCCTCGGGCCGGTCAGCAGGACTCACTAAAGCCCGCTGAGGTTTCTCTGCAGGACTCGGTGTGTCTTTACTGGGGGACACGTGAAAACGGCCCACGGTTACAACAGACTTGGACTCTGTGAGAGAGGATAGTCACAGTTCTGTCATCACATCTGCGCTAGCATGTATTAGCCCTCTGGTGGTATCAAAATGGTACATGATCACTTGATCACACACACAGAACCCCCCCCCCCCCCCCGTATCTCGATGCATGCACCACTGTGGATTGAATTCACATCTTACATCATCAGTCCACTAAATATTGCACCATTTCTAGTCAATTGCTGCATCCCAATTCGCCTACCCTAATAGTTTGAACTCTTTTTGTGAAGAAAAAAGATACTTTTGAGTATGTAGCAGAATAGTGTGCACGCTTTGGGACGTAGCTGTGTCTTTAACAGACGCTCTGTTACTTAGTTACTCATCCTGTCACAGTTTAAACTGCCTGTCAATCATCTTAATAACATCATCCACATATCCTTTAATTTCATTTAAACGTATTGGAGAGAAATAAAGAGTCTTTGATCATGCCGAGAACTAATGATGCATTTCAAAGTTAAACACCAATGTTTTTTAATCAGGTTAGACTGAGTATTTATCACTCAAATCCCTTGGTCGCGCATATCTCCACCATATTTGTAGTTTTTTAACATGTGTTATGTGCGTTTGTAGTTCTAATCAAATCCCCGTCCACCCCGTGTGTAGTAGACCATCCAGGAATCTTTGGCATGCTTTTTTAAACACACTATGCTTTTGGGACACACTAATTATATTTTAGAATACTATTTAGGACGGATAGTATGCGAATTGGGACGCAGCAAATGTGTTCTTTGGCAAGTTGTATAGTAGTTTTCCGTTTTCTTCCACATCTTTCTGGTTTTGGTTGCTATTTTAAACCATTTTTTATTTTGTATTTCACCTTTTATTTGTTAGGGGCAGATACAATAAAAAATAAAACTGAAACATGTACCATAAGCTAATTCGCAAAACACTTGCCCACACAATTAATGTACTTAAACATTGTATTTTCACCAGTTTTGAACTGACTGTACTCATATGTACAAGTCATTAGTGTTTGGTGATGAGTTTTTCAATACTTTTGGCAATATAGTGTATAATCTATATCGTTATATTGTCTATATCGTTAAATGTTTCCCCCTCTCTAATCAACTTTTCTTAATCAAAGTACACTATTGTTTTGAACAATGTATGTAATGACTTCTGCAGCCTTCGTCTTGTTTGACTTCAGTCCTTTCACAGAATAATTTAACTCTAATTAAACTCCACACTGCTATTATTGTGAACACGCCCTGTTCAATTAATGATTTAATTACACAGAATCAGCATCTGTTGATTTTCTATTACTCTTCCACACCTACTAATCAAATATTAGCCATGTAGAAATATGATTTATACCAAAGACAGTGGTTAGTGATGTTGGACTGAACACAACTGTGTATAATTAGTGCTGTCAAACGATTAATCGCATCCAAAATAAAAGTTGTTTACTTAAAATGTACTTATTATGTGTATATAAATACACACACATGCATGTATATATTTAAGAAAAATATGTTACTTTGTATATTGAATATATTTAAATAATATATAATTTATATGAATGTGTGTTGCCAGATCCAGCTATTATAATCATTTTTAGACTTGTCTATTTCACTTAATTTCACACTTTAGGAAGTTGTAGTTTAGGGTCAGCGATATCTTTATCTTATCTTATTTGCAAAAGATTTTAAATAATTAAGGTTTATTTTTATAAAGTTTTCGTTTTTAATAGCAATATCTGGCAACCGGCGGCACTCAAGCTGACAGTAATCAAAAAAGCCCACGGACAGGTTATTGCTGACAGGACACCACATTATTTAAGGGAAATGCAAAAATATCATGATATTATCTGTCAGATAGTATACCCCCCCACCCACCCCCCGGACGTCACTTATTTTCAAATCCTGATGATCATATATTTTTTTACTCTCTGCCCAACTCTGTATTGATTTTAATCACTTAAATGTACTTGAAGTGTGCAGCAAACATGCATTCAAACAAGTAAATGTTTATAAACAACAGACAATAGGCAGTATTGTGCGTATACTGTAATATCCGGTAAGTATTATGTTTGTGTTTTGCATTGCTCTGTGTAAAGACCCCCACAAGCTTATTTAACAGCGGTCCACAAACCCTTTAACCAGTGCGGCTGCACACATGATGTAAGGAGAGAGTAGCGTAAGTGTGTGTACATGTGTGTTTAGGGGTAAATGTCTTACCAGATGGGGAGGAGGTTTGTTGGCAGCGGGATGCTCTGGTAGTCTCTAGCGCGGTCGGGGGGGACGATGATCGAGGACTGGATGATGAAACCTTGGAGAGAACACAAGAGCGCTTTATTCAGACAAACCTCCACATCTGGCTTTCATAACCGAGGACGAGTGCATTCAGTCATATTAAACATACGGAAGCAAACACAGCAGGGTCTGCTCGATTATGACAAAAATCATAATCACGATTATTTTGGTCAATCAGGATTGTTTAAAAGATTATTAGTGGGCCATATGACCAAAACTTTATATGAAAGACTTATTTAAAGATATATATCAGATATATATTTTCTGTAAATAAGGTTGCTATCTACATTTTAGAGACCAGCGAAATGTCACGATTCTCAGAGTAACTAATATTAGTAAAAAAAAAAAAAAAAGTCCTCAAAATTATTAAACTGCCAGTAATATAATAGCAAAGGAATACATTACAATAAAAAAGATACAAATGAAACAAACAGTGCTTTAAGTTGTTTTAATGCAAGTCTAAAGTATTCAGTTAACAGCCTACTAGAGAAATGTAATAACCTAATTGTGACGAGTGGGGCGGGGCCGAGAGCCGTGGGAACGGAGCGAGGCCGGTGGAGTGAATGGTAATGAACGACACCTGCGCCACTCACCGGTCTCGAGTCCCACGGAGGAGCTTCGGAAGGAATAAAAGGAGGAGTGACAACATTGGAAGACGAGAGAGGACCAGGCCTGGATTTTAGTTTGTGTTTTGTTTGCGGCAGTCGTCCGTGAGGGGCTGCCGCTTTTCTGTTATGTTTGTTTATTTGATTATTAAATGTTCGCCGGTTCCCGCCTCCTTCTTCCCGTACATATCAACTGCGTTACACTAATGTACCTAATACAGGGCGCTGTCTCTTTAAGAGCCGCACGGATACAATTTACTGTTACACAAGTATTTGTTTGATTATTAATATAAAGCACACAGTCGCTGCAGGAATATAGCGCGCTGTCTCTTTAAGAGCTGCAAGGATACAATTTACTGTTACACAAGTATTTGTTTGATTATTAATATAAAGCACACAGTCGCTGCAGGAATATAGTGCGCTGTCTCTTTAAGAGCCACACGGATACTATTTACTGTTACACAAGTATATGTTTGATTATTAATATAAAGCACGCAGTCGCTGCAGGAATATAGCGCGCTGTCTCTTTAAGAGCCATACGGATACTATTTACTGTTACACAAGTATATGTTTGATTATTAATATAAAGCACGCAGTCGCTGCAGGAATATAGTGCTCTGTCTCTTTAAGAGCCGCATGGATCTTATTTACTGTTACACAAGTATTCGTTTGATTATTAATATAAAGCACACAGACGCAGCAGGAATATAGCGCGCTGTCTCTTTAAGAGCCGCACGGATCTTATTTACTGTTACACAAGTATTTGTTTGATTATTAATATAAAGCACACAGTCGCTGCAGGAATATAGCGTGCTGTCTCTTTAAGAGCCGCACGGATACTATTTACTGTTACACGAGTATATGTTTGATTATTAATATAAAGCACACAGTCGCTGCAGGAATAGGGCACGCTGTCTCTTTAAGATCAGCACGGATACTATTTACTGTTACACAAGTATTTGTTTGATTATTAATATAAAGCACACAGTCGCTGCAGGAATATAGCGCACTGTCTCTTTAAGAGCTGCAAGGATACTATTTACTGTTACACAAGTATTTGTTTGATTATTAATATAAAGCACACAGCCGCAGCAGGAATATAGCGCGCTGTCTCTTTAAGATTAGCACGGATACTATTTACTGTTACACAAGTATTTGTTTGATTATTAATATAAAGCACACAGCCGCAGCAGGAATAGGGCACGCTGTCTCTTTAAGAAATGGAATAACATTATGAAATATGAAATTATTATTTTTAAATAAATATTTAATGAATTTTTTTTTTTTTTTACAATTTATAATGATTCAATAAAAAAAATACAAATTAAATTAAATATTATAAATGTATTGTTTATAAAAAATTATAAAAAATCTCATTAATTTATTACACTTATAATTTAAAAGATTAAATCCAAAATATTTTTTTTTACATAATATATTCTGTGTATATTTATTATTATATATAAATATACACACATCCAGTATATATTTAAAATATATTTATATTCATCAAATGTATATTATATATAAATGTTTAAAATATAAACAACTTATGTTTCTTAAATATACACATGCATGTGTGTGTATTTATACATGCATAATAAATATACACACACACACATATACATATATATATATATATATATATATATATAAATAATGTAAACAAAAACTTTTATTTTGGATTCAGCACAAATTTTATTATATTTTTACTGCAATTCAAAATACAATAAGAATTTTCCTAAAATGCGCCTTTTATTCAGATTTCAAGGCTTCAATTTTTCTAATAAAACAATTTAAAATGTAAATACAAAAAAATGTATAATAAAGTGACCAAATATATAAATACGACTAACTATCATTAATATTATTGTAATAATGTATGCTAAATGCTGATATTTAGGTCTCAAATCTTCTCTTGCATTGTCAAACGCAGGTGTATAAGCTCTTCTGGTCACACGTTTGAGAGATGACTGGGTTGCATTAACATGCATTTAACCCTAACATGCAGAAAACACATAAACGAACACAGTGCCGTTGTGTTTTGGTTTTATTCTCAGGATATGCAAGGCTTACTCTGCTGTCTGGACTGGCTCGTGAGGAAGACGACTGTCCTGATGAAGAGCCGGGGCTGCTCCGCTGCTCCAGTAAGTGTCTGGGGAAAGCCGCTCGGTATCCGTGAGGATAGTCCCTTGTGAACAGCGCTCCCTCTTGAGCAGCTGCGTCTCGATGCTGGGAATACTCAGGGCTATACTGCGCCTCCGGAGGATACTGGGGTGTGTAGAGGACGGGATACCCAGCCTGCACCAGACTCGGAGTGGGCATGAAGGACTGGGCCATGCTCATGGCCATAGACATCACATGAGCCAGAGAGAACAGCGGCTGACTGAGGTGAACCGGAGACGTCTGGAAGACGTCTGGAACAGGACTGGAGCCCAGGGGACTCGGGGAGCCCGGGGCCGACGAAAGGGACGGGAAGGAGAAGTGTGAGGGAATGAACTGATGCATCTGAGCTGGTGTGGAATGAGGAGGATAGACGGATGCAGACGGGATCTGATGAGGATGAGGAGAACCTGGGAGATGACAGAAACATCATCAGCTCGTTAGAGATCTGGATGAAGAAGCAAGCAAACATCCCACGCCATGATGTTATTACATGACATAAAGTGTTAATTATTTCAGGTAGTTGCCAGAGCAACATATCTTGATGCACTAAAATAACCCTAAAAATGTAATTATTTAAAGCTATACAGACATTTGAAAATAACGCAAATCATAAAAGAACAAAACACGATATTTTTTAAACTTACAAATGTCAAATTAAAATATTAAAATATTGATATAAACTATATTAAGTACCTCATTGACACTAAAATAACACTTCTGTGCAGTTGCTCATTCGTTTGTTTACATTAAATATTTTATATTTTAAATATGTGTATGCTAAAGCATATGTAAAATGTAAATGTAAAATATGTTGGTGCTACATCTATTATGGACTAATATTGATTTATGAGTGTATATAGATAGACGTATTATTTAACACCACTGTTATTCGTCATCTTTAACATTTTCTACATTAACATCCATTTTTCATACTGTACAGAATATAATATAATATAATGTTGTGATGAACTTACATGCAGAATTTAAAGCAACTGATTTAGCTTTATTTGTTTTTTATTTCTAATTAATTTAGACTAAACAGCATGATAATATCGGCCATTCATCACTAATCAGAATGAGTTTTATAGACGCTCACGACTACAGTCACAACATAAAACGAACTCCTGAACATCTGACAGCTTGCTCCATATACATGCACTGTAAAAAAACATTCCATAAGATTTACGGTAAAACAACGGCAAAGGAATTCTACCGCTAAAAAAATACAGTAGATGTACAGACAATATTTGAGGTTTTACGGTTTTAACTTAAATTTACAGTTAAATACCGTAATTTCATTAACTGATATAATGTTAATATACATTGAAATCTGTTTTGTCTCTTTGTGCAGACGGTGATGAGAAAGTCACATGATTAACCAAAGCAGCTTTTAAATAATAACATATATAGAAGACGCACTCATTCACACAAACACTAATCACCATCATGGTAACACTCAAACTCAAATATGCAAATTTTCACCGTCGTTAATCGTTTAACAGGTTTTTACTGTATATTTTCACAGTTTTTACCATTAAATTATCGTTTTTATAAACCACTCAATGCATAATGAATAGATCTAACACCTCTCCAAAAAACAACAAA
Source organism: Oxygymnocypris stewartii (assembly GCA_003573665.1). Lineage (NCBI taxonomy): Eukaryota > Metazoa > Chordata > Actinopteri > Cypriniformes > Cyprinidae > Oxygymnocypris > Oxygymnocypris stewartii. The sequence continues at coordinate 32,329 of QVTF01018848.1, forward strand.
AGTTACTGTTTTTACTGTGTCATGATGAATGAATACAGGTCATGATGAACGAATACAGGCCATGATGAACGAATACAGGCCATGATGAATGAATACAGGTCATGATGAATGAATACAAGCCATGATGAATGAATACAAGCCATGATGAATGAATACAAGCCATGATGAACGAATACAAGCCATGATGAACGAATACAAGCCATGATGAACGAATACAGGCCATGATGAATGAATACAGGTCATGATGAACGAATACAAGCCATGATGAACGAATACAGGTCATGATGAAAGAATACAGGTCATGATGAATGAACACAGGTCATGATGAATGAATACAGGTCATGATGAACGAATACAGGTCATGATGAACGAATACAGGTCATGATGAAGGAATACAGGTCATGATGAACGAATACAGGCCATGATGAATGAATACAGGTCATGATGAATGAATACAAGCCATGATGAATGAATACAAGCCATGATGAATGAATACAAGCCATGATGAACGAATACAAGCCATGATGAACGAATACAAGCCATGATGAACGAATACAGGCCATGATGAATGAATACAGGTCATGATGAACGAATACAAGCCATGATGAACGAATACAAGCCATGATGAACGAATACAGGTCATGATGAATGAATACAAGCCATGATGAATGAATACAGGCCATGATGAATGAATACAGGTCATGATGAACGAATACAGGTCATGATGAACGAATACAGGCCATGATGAACGAATACAGGTCATGATGAACGAATACAGGCCATGATGAACGAATACAGGTCATGATGAAAGAATACAGGCCATGATGAACGAATACAGGCCATGATGAACGAATACAGGCCATGATGAACGAATACAGGCCATGATGAATGAATACAGGTCATGATGAACGAATACAGGCCATGATGAACGAATACAGGTCATGATGAAAGAATACAAGCCATGATGAACGAATACAGGTCATGATGAAAGAATACAAGCCATGATGAACGAATACAGGTCATGATGAAAGAATACAGGCCATGATGAACGAATACAGGTCATGATGAACGAATACAGGCCATGATGAACGAATACAGGCCATGATGAACGAATACAGGCCATGATGAATGAATACAGGTCATGATGAACGAATACAGGCCATGATGAACGAATACAGGTCATGATGAAAGAATACAGGCCATGATGAATGAATACAGGTCATGATGAACGAATACAGGTCATGATGAACGAATACAGGTCATGATGAACGAATACAGGCCATGATGAACGAATACAGGCCATGATGAACGAATACAGGCCATGATGAACGAATACAGGCCATGATGAACGAATACAGGCCATGATGAACGATACAGGTCATGATGAACGAATACAGGCCATGATGAACGAATACAGGTCATGATGAACGAATACAGGTCATGATGAATGAATACAGGCCATGATGAATGAATACAGGCCATGATGAATGAATACAGGTCATGATGAACGAATACAGGCCATGATGAACGAATACAGGTCATGATGAAAGAATACAGGTCATGATGAACGAATACAGGCCATGATGAACGAATACAGGCCATGATGAATGAATACAGGCCATGATGAATGAATACAGGTCATGATGAACGAATACAGGCCATGATGAAAGAATACAGGTCATGATGAACGAATACAGGCCATGATGAACGAATACAGGTCATGATGAAAGAATACAGGTCATGATGAACGAATACAGGCCATGATGAATGAACACAGGTCATGATGAACGAATACAGGCCATGATGAACGAATACAGGTCATGATGAAAGAATACAGGCCATGATGAATGAACACAGGTCATGATGAACGAATACAGGTCATGATGAACGAATACAGGTCATGATGAACGAATACAGGTCATGATGAATGAACACAGGTCATGATGAATGAATACAGGTCATGATGAACGAATACAGGTCATGATGAACGAATACAGGTCATGATGAAGGAATACAGGTCATGATGAATGAATACAGGCCATGATGAATGAATACAAGCCATGATGAATGAATACAGGTCATGATGAAAGAACACAGGTCATGATGAACGAATACAGGCCATGATGAATGAATACAGGCCATGATGAATGAATACAGGTCATGATGAACGAATACAAGCCATGATGAATGAATACAGGTCATGATGAAGGAATACAGGTCGTGATGAAGGAATACAGGTCATGATGAACGAATACAGGCCATGATGAATGAATACAGGTCATGATGAATGAATACAGGCCATGATGAACGAATACAGGCCATGATGAACGAATACAGGCCATGATGAATGAACACAGGTCATGATGAACTAGTGTAACAGGTTCCTCCTGTACAGAAGCAGCTCTCACACACCTATGGGCTCGTCCCATCACCTCGCATTATGCGTTTGTCAGTACAATGAAGTTCACACAGAGTGTTCTCTAACACCTCTGAATCTGGACACGGATGGAGCCGGTGAGCCTGACGTTCAGGAAAATACAAACCTTTCCTCATAAAGCTCTCCTTGTAACAGAGGCTGCCGGTAATTTCTGCATAATTTCGCTTCCGGCTTCGCTAATGTTCGGATGCTCTCTGCGCTTTGCTCCCTATTTATATACTTTTCTCATATCTCTAAGATTTCAACTTCAGCAGATCAGCACAGTGCTCAAAAAACACATTTAAAAAAACATAAACAAACTCAATAAACTCCTCATTTGCTGCATATTAATAGTTATAGTAATAATATAGCTGTTAAGTTTAGGTACTGGGTAGGGATGTAGAATATGCTCATGCAGAATATGACTAATAAACAGCTATTATGTTAATAATAGGCATGCTAATAAGCAACTAGTGAGGATTGGTGGCTAAACTAAAGTGTCAATTTAATGTTTAAAATGCTAATTGGGTCACAACAACACTATATACACATTTAAAATCATTGCATTTGAAACACATTTTAAGTTGTAAGAGTGTGTAACATTTGACATATTTCTCATTTTCAGAAAGAAAAAATGGTGCAAGTTCTTGATTTTTACATTAAAATATGAAAAAGATAATTATGGAAGATTATTTCTCCCACAGAATAAAAATTAAACAAGGTATTTAACATTTGTATCTCATGTTTCAGACTTTTTTCAGAACAAAATAGTCAGATTTGCAAGATATAAACTCGGAAATGTGAGGGAAAACCGAGTCAAAATTGTGAGATAAAAAACACTTTTTTTTTTGTTTATTATTCAAAGTTTGCCACAAACAATCTCTGACTTTTTTCAAACATACATATACATATATATATATATATATAACAAATGTGATTTAATATCTCACAATTCAGAATTTTTTTGCACTTAATTGCACATAAAGAGAGTTGCGAGATTAAAAACTGCTATTACTATTTTTTATTGTTATATATCTGATGGGTTATTATGCCATCTGGTCATGCAGTTTATTAAACGGCATCAAATCTAATCTCTATTCACACTGTCTTAAAAATAAACGTCATAATCATTTGTGGTTTCCATGAGCAACTTTTGACATCCACAGAACCGTTCCATTCACAAACGGTGAATAAAACGTTGTTCTTTTAGGAGCGGCTCCCTGAAAAACGTCTCACAAACAAGCGGCCTTCAGTTAAAGCAATCATCCAGCTTTCCCCCCCGAGCGACGTGCACACACACCACACCTTCGAGCTCTGACTCGATCTGTTGCTATATGACCTTGTTGTGGCCTCATTGCGCAATCATGACGAAACATTGTGTCACTGCATCAAATCTCAGCAAAACATATCTTTTATAAACACACACAATGTAACATTTACACACACATTTTTAAACAGCTTGTAAACTAGTAATACTACTCATTACTAGTAGTTAGTTAGTGTGCTACACTCCAAGAAAATCTGTAAAAATAAGACAATCTACTTTAAGTATCATTTTTATTTCTCCTCTTTACGACTTGTTACGGTTTATAACGTCTTACTGTGTGTAAGTTGTTGTTTTAGCATGTGTGTTTGGCTCTGTGTTATTTTTGGGGATTACTGATAAACTAATGTCGTTTGATTTTTATTTGTATATTTTAGTTAAAGTTGGAGTAATGTTTGTCACTTTAATCGTTTTTTATTATGTCTGTATAGACTTTTTGATTAAGTGTTAGTTATTTTAGTACTTCAACAAAGTACATGGAAATTAAAGAATATTGAATTTATAAATATGTGTATTTATATGGGTGTGTGTGTAGTTGTGTATGTGTATGTGTGTGTGTGTGTGCATGCGTGAGTGAGTGAGTGAGTGAGTGAGTGAGTGAGTGTGTGTGTGTGTGCATGTTTGCATGCATGTGTGTGTGTGTGTGTGTGTGTGAGTGAGTGAGTGCCTGCTTGTGCGTGCGTGCGTGCGTGCGTGCGTGTGTAAGTCTGTGTGTGTGCGTGTCTGTGCATGCATGTGTGTGTGTGGTTGTGCATGTGTGTGTAAGTCTGTGTGTGTGTGCGTGTCTGTGCATGCATGTGTGTGTGTGGTTGTGCATGTGTGTGTGAGTATGTGTGTGTGTGTGTGTGTGTGAGTGTGTGCGTGCATGCATGCTTGTACATACACATATAGGTTTTTTGGTGTTTTGGCTTAGTGTCATGTTAGAATCATTATTATACTCATACCTTTTATTCTTTAATATTTTAAATAGTTTTTAGCTTTATTTTTTGTTTATATTTAAAATTAGAGTTGCATGCATTTGTCTTATTTTTTTGTGGTGTTTATAGTATTTAGTTTTAGCTTTGGATCTGTTTTTAATACTACAATTGATTGCTCCTGTTGTTCTAAATGACTATATATATATATATAATATTTTACCTGCATTTTAAATTACGCAGTGTTTTCAGATTATAACGATAATGTTCTCATATCTTTTCCATTTTTCTTACAACATCAACAATCGCAGGTACAAGCTACTAACGACGTGCATCATAAATGAACAATTATTATTATTATTAACCTGAACAACTGCAAACAGCAGCTAAGTCAGTTCAACTGATGTGTCTTTAGTTTCCTCTTTTTGTGTGATTTGGATGATCAAATCAAAAGTTGCTAAAAGTTGGCATATTAATATCTACATGTGTTGCTATGTGCTTTGGGAAGCGTTTCTGGGGTAGACTGAAGACTTGGCAACACTAAAGCAGTTTCACTCACCTGTGCCGCCATGGAAAGACTGCGAGCGTAAGAGCGGACGCGTGGATGAGGTAACGTCTCCAAACTCTGCTGAGAAAAGAGAGCCTTGCTTGAGTTTGCCATCATCAGTACACAGAGACACGGTTTACTCAAGCTTACCTGGGAGCGAGGACGAGGAGTGAGCTCGAGCCAGCTGTGAACAACAGTGTGTGATATAGCATTAATAACACTTAAATCTGGTGTTATAGAGACTTCATATACAGCGGGAGAGTGTTCGGAAAGAGGTCAGCAAGACTGCATTTATTGATCAAAAATATTATATGTGAATATCTGTTAAAATATCATTATTTCTGTGATCATTCCACCATCATTACTCCAGTCTTCAGTGTCACATGATCTTCAGAAATCATAATAATATTATGATTTTCTGCTCGAGAAACGTGATGTATTTTATTTTTCAGGATTCACAGATGAACAAAGTTCAAAAGAACAGCATTTATATGCAATATAAATATTTTGTAACATATCCATTAATGCATGGCTGCTTATCAAGCTGATGAACGGATTATGATTTATTGCGAACAATAATAAGTCAGAACTATTTCAGAATTTGGAAACCTATATTAGCCCACTTGGGAATATGATCACTGCATGTAGTTTGTATTTTTGTAATTTATTTATAAAACAATAATAATCTGTATACCTCCAATATGTAATCATTGTGATCTTTTGACTCGACTGAATTATTAATATATGATATTTATCTGTTTTTGTTTATTTCTATTTTTGCACTGTACTGTTGTTGTTCTATTTGAACCATTTTTGCTGATAAAGTTTACACTGTATAAAAATATATATATCATACCTAGTTTTTTTAACTCTTCGCTTGTTTAAATTAAAATTAATTTTAAATTAACTCTAAGTGAACTTAATTTGTTCATATTTAATCACGTTGTCACACTCCCCGTGGATGCGGAGACGAGGAGACGTGGAGTTCTTGAACATTAAAGGATCTTTAATTATAATGTAGACGGGTTGGCGCTCTGGAGGCCTCAAGGGACACAGAGACAGGACAGGAGGACTTCAGGGCGGCGCCCGTTCCGGGACCCACGGCAGATCAGGGAGCTTGGGCAGCCATGGCAGGTCAGGGGATTCGGGCGGCCATGGCGAGTTCGTCTCCGAGGCCGTGGCCCCAGTCCCCACCATTACGGCTGGAGCCCTACTACACCCCCCTAAAATTTCCTTGGGGGAAGTAGAGGCTCGATCGGGCACTAGGGGGCGCTCTGGAAGTGTGGACTCTTGTGGGTGCTCTGAAAGCGTGGACTGGGTAAGGGGCCCTAGATAGGTGGGCACTGGAGGGACGGGCCCTGGAGAGAAGGCACTGGAGGGACTGGTCCTGGATAGGCGGCACTTGAGGGACTGGTCCTTGAGAGGCAGGCACTGGAGGGACGGGCCCTGGAGAGGCGGGCACTGGAGGGACTGGTCCTGGAGAGGCAGGCACTGGACTGACTGGTCCTGGAGAGGCAGGCACTGGAGGGACGGGCCCTGGAGAGGCGGGCACTGGAGGGACTTGTCCTGGAGAGGCAGGCGCTGGAGGGACGGGCGCTGGAGAGGCGGGCACTGGAGGGACTGGCACTGGAGGGACGGGCGCTGGAGAGGCGGGCACTGGAGGGACTGGCACTGGAGGGACGGGCACTGGAGGGACGGGCACTGGAGGGACGGGCACTGGAGGGACGGGCCCTGGAGAGGTGGGCACTGGAGGGACTGGTCCTGGAGAGGCAGGCACTGGAGGGTCTGGTCCTGGAGAGGCAGGCACTGGAGGGACGGGCCCTGGAGAGGCGGGCACTGGTGGGACTGGTCCTGGAGAGGCGGGCACTGGAGGGACTGGTCCTGGAGAGGCGGGCACTGGAGGCACTGGTCCTGGAGAGGCTGGCGCTGGAGGGACGGGCGCTGGAGAGGCGGGCACTGGAGGGACTTGTCCTGGAGAGGTAGGCACTGGAGGGACTGGTCCTGGAGAGGCGGGTACTGGAGGGACTGGTCCTGGAGAGGCGGGCACTGGAGGGACTGATCCTGGAGAGGCGGGCACTGGAGGGACTGGTCCTGGAGAGGCGGGCACTGGAGGGACTGGTCCTGGAGAGACAGGCACTGGAGGGACGGCCCTGGAGAGGCGGGTACTGGAGAGGCGGGCACTGGAGAGGCGGGCACTGGAGAGGCGGGCACTGGAGAGGCGGGCACTGGAGAATGCTGTCGAGGAGCGGGCACTGAGATAAAAGTGTGAATATCGGTTAAAAAAAAAATACAACATTATATTTGAAATGATTTAACTGTTTTGTTGGACTTTTTAATTTTCAATATTCACATTTTTCTTCTTAAATTGTTATTGGAGATAATATATATGACCGATATATATATATATATATATATATATATATATATATATATATATATATATATATATATATATATATTCTAACCGATAATGGTTTAAGATGAAAAGTGTGAAACTCAGTTAAAAGTGACAAACTAATATATATATATATACACACACACTCACTGGCCACTTTTTTAGGCACACCTTGCTTGTACCAGGTTGGACCACCTTTGCCTTTAGAACTGCCTTAATTCTTCGTGGCATAGATTCAACAAGGTGTTGGAAACATTCCTCAGAGATTTTGATCCATATTGACATGATAGCATCATGCAGTTGCTGTAGATTCATCGGCTGTACATCCATGATGTGAATATCTCGTTCCACCACATCTCAAAGGTGCTCTATTGGATTAAGATCTGGTGACTGTGGAGGACGTGTGAGTAAATGTCATGTTCAAGAAACCAGTCTGAGATGATTTGAGCTTTGGTGCATCATCCTGCTGGAAGTAGCATCAGAAGATGGGTACACTGTAGTCATAAAGGGATGGACATGGTCAGCAACAATACTCAGGTAGACTGTGGCATTTAAACGATGCTCAATTGGTACTAGAATACCCCCCACACCATTACACCACCACTACCAGCCTGAACCGTTGAGTCAAGGCAGGATGGATCCATGCTTTCATGTTCTTTACGCCAAATTCTGACCCTACCATCTGAATGTCGCAGCAGAAATCGAGACTCATCACGTTTTTCCAATCTTCAATTGTCCAGTTTTGTTGATCCGGTGTGAATTGTGTCCTCCGTGTCCTGTTCTTATCTGACCGGAGCGGCACCCGGTGTGGTCTTCTGCTGCTGAAGCGCATCTGCTTCAGGGTTCGACGTGTTGTGTGTTCAGAGATGGTATTCTGCAGACCTTGGTTGTGAGTTAATGTTGTCTTTCTATCATCTCTAACCAGTCCATTCTCCTCTGACCTCTGACAACAACAAGGCATTTTCATTCTCGCTCACGGGATATTTTCTCTTTTTCAGACCATTCTATGTAGTAGAGATGGTTGAGCGTGAAAATCCCAGTAGATCAGCAGTTTGTGAAATACTCAGACCAGCCCGTCTGGCACCAACAACCATTCCACGTTCAGTCACTTAAATCCCCTTTCTTCCCCATTCTGATGCTCGGTTTGAGTCGTGTTCACCACATCTAGATGCCTAAATGCATTGAGCTGCTGCCATGTGATTGGCTCATTAGCTATTTGTGTTACCAAGCAATTGTACCCAATAAAGTGGCCGGTGATTGTATATCAAAAACTATTAATGAGAACTATCCATTGTAATTCTTCGTCAGTTCAACTTGATCTTTTCTAACGAGGCAGGATCGTTAGCCTGGTAATCAGAGGACAGCACACAGATCTAAAGCAGCTGCTCGTTGTTGAACGTCAGAACAGAACACGCCTCAAGATCGTCAGCTAAACCTGAAACCGATTATTTCTCGAAACACGCTCACAACAATAAGGAACAGAAGAGAGCATAACCATCATTCATCTACAGCCACAATAACTCTCTGAAACCCTGCTGCAAACAAACCAGAGAATAAAAGCATGTGTAAAGAACACAAATCAGTGATTTTACACTAATTATCATACTCTATATTATTCAAATTATGCATTTTATTGATTAATTATAGTATATACACTACCTAATATTTTGGGGAAAACCACAATACATTTGCAGAATATACAAAATGCATTATTTGAAACAGAAATAGTTTGTAGCTTTATAAATGTCTTTATTTTCAATTTAACGTGTCCTTGCTGAATAAAAAAATATTATTAATATTATATACATTTTTTATTCTTACTTACTCGAAACCTTTGGATAATAGTGTATGGCAGTTTCTGCAAAAAACATAACTGTTTTCAACATTGATAATAATCAGAAATGCTATGAAATTAAAATTAAGCTTTGATAACAGAAATAAATTACATTTTAATAAATATTCAGATAGAAAACAGCTGTTTTAAATTGTAATAATATTTCACTGTTTTTACTGTATTCTTGATCAAATAAATGCAGCTTTGGCGAGCAGAAGAGACTTCTTAAAATAAAGATGAATAATAATAAAAAATATATTCCAATAATATAAATTACAATCAATTATATTTAAAAAAAATAGTATTGAATAATATTAATGATGAAATTATGAGAAATACTAAAATAATTAATAATTTATTACATAATTATTCAAATAAACAGCATGGATTTTTGGTAGTTATCAGTGCAGTGTATTATGTGTGTCACACACAAATGAAGTGGGGACACTTCATCTCCAGCACAATCATCGACTTGATTGCACAGATATTATTAAACTGAACTAAGCTGGACAATGCCATTACTAAATTCAATAATGAAATGCATTCAGCAGATAATTGAGTGTTAAATCCTGTCATTTTACATTATTGACAAAATTTGCCTATTTTGATATTGTGCAGTGCTTTGTTACAATTTGTATTGTTAAAGGCGCTATATAAATAAAGGTGACTTGACTTGACACACTCACTCTCCCACACACACACACACCCACACACAAACACTAACACACACACACGCACACTCACACACTCTTACTCTCTCACACACACACACACGCACACACTCTTACTCTCTCACACACACACACACCCACACCCACACACAAACACTAACACACACACACGCACACTCACACACTCTTACTCTCTCACACACACACACTCTTACTCTCTCACACACACACACACACCCACACCCACACACAAACACTAACACACACACGCACACTCACACACTCTTACTCTCTCACACACACACACACACACGCACACACTCTTACTCTCTCTCACACACACACACACACACACACACACACACTCACTCTCCCACACACACACACCACACACAAACACTAACACACACACACGCACACTCACACACTCTTACTCTCTCACACACACACACGCACCACTCTTACTCTCTCACACACACACACCCACCCACACACCACACACAAACACTAACACACACACGCACACACTCTTACTCTCTCACACACAACACACACCACCCACACACACACACACACACACACACACACACACACACACCACACACATCCACACACAAACACTAACACACACACCCACACAAAACACTAACACACACACACTCACACACTCTTACTCTCTCACACACAAACACTAACACACACACACCCACACCCACACACAAACACTAACACACACACGCACACTCACACCCACACACAAACACTAACACTAACACAACACACACACGCACACCACACACTTACTCTCTCACACACACACACGCACACACACCTCTCGCACACACACACACACACACACCACACTCTCACACAAACACTAACACACACACACCCACACCCACACACAAACACTAACACACACACACTCACACACTCTTACTCTCTCACACACAAACACTAACACACACACACCCACACCCACACACAAACACTAACACTAACACACACACACGCACACACTCTTACTCTCTCACACACACGCACACACTCTTACTCTCTCACACACACACACACACACACACACTCGCACACGCACATGCGTACGGGAACACGCACATGCGCACGGGCACACGCACACACGCACACACACACACATGACGGTTTGTTACCTGAGAACCAGAGAGTGAGTTGATAGCATTGATATACGAGGGACTCTCATGGAGACCCGATGAATCCTTCCTCATCAGAGACTCTGCTCGCTTAATGATGTCACTGATGCGGTGAATGAAACCTTCCTTCTCGGAGGGCAAGATGAACTCATTATGCACCTTGAGGGGGCAAGAGAAAACAAATCACCATAAACAAAAGCAAATGCGCCTGAGTGATGAAGCCCGGCGGCACACGCAGCACACGTAGGCCATGCGGGATCAAGCGGGCTCTCTGTGCAATGCACACTAGCCCTATACTACTTAAGGTGAAACGTGCTTAAATTGGGCGTGTGGACACTCTTTTGATTCAAGACGGCTTTAATTAAGTTTGTCCACAAGCTGAGCTTTTACACAACACTAATAGCATGCTTCCACCAATAACACTGCAGGAGCCACTGCACACTGCCAGACTCTGAGAGCAAACAAAGAGCTTCTGTGTGAGGGAACGAGCTGCTAGAAAACACTCACACACACACGCACACGCACACACGCAGGCATGCACACACACACACTCACACACACACACACTCATACACACACACACACACACACACGCACATGCACACGCACACGCACACAGGCACGCACACACACACAGGCACGCACACACACACACACACTCATACACGCACCCACACACACATGTACATGCATGCACTCGCACTGAGTCGCACACACACACACTCACATGTACACGCGCACACTCACACTCACACACAGACACACACACACATGCACGCACACACACATGTACATGCACGCACCCACTCACACACAGACACACACACACACACACACACACAATTACACTCAAAGCCTCTCATTCATGGAACATGACAGCAGTTCATTCATATTCTATTATCCTTTGACTGAACTGCTAAAGGCATCACTGTATTATTGTTTTGAGATTCTCAATTCACTCTTCTCAACTCATTTCTTGGAAACGCCTTGAAACACACTGTTGCTCCTTCTTCAGTGCTGATTGTAATCTAGATTAAACGAAAAATACGTCAAAGACACATGCTCCCGTCCCAACTATTTTGAGGCCGCATTAAATTTGAAATGAGCTCATTTTGTGCAGGCAATTTTACAATTTCTCAGTTTAAACATTTATGTTCTCTGTGTTCTATTGATAAAATATTGGCTCGAGTCATTTGAAAGTCTTTTAGTTTTCGTTTTATTCAAATTTAAAAAAACGTCCCAACATTTCCGGAATTCGGGTTGCATTAAAATACCATACATTTTAAAATACTCATAATCAGACTACAATGAATTTAAAGGTAAAAGACTATTGCATAAATACCTATTGGTTAACGCCAATTGTGTTTCTATATGGTTAAAAACTGTAATAGATTTACACCATCAGAAAAACAATTAATGGGTCGGTATCATGTTAAAAGTTGCACCTTTGTACCATTTTAACACCTGAAGTGTGTGTATAAGCACCTTAAAGGTACATATTAATACCTAAACTGTAGATATTAGTATATAAAATGCACATAATTGTAGCTTACGAGAAGGTGCAGTTCTAGTGACAGCTTTTCTGAGAGTTTTAAAGGGATTTTTGATGTAATTTACAGTTAAATGTACAGATTTTGGAAGTAAATACAATTAAAACAGGCAACTTTCTATCACCACATGCAACACTTTCGATTACTTGACTAGATGTTGGTGCTTCAGTGCTCTGTTCAGTTCGTGCTTGGTTTAGTTTATGGCATTAAGGATCTGACCATCTGGTTTACACCCTGCATCAGATAACATCAACCAGAAGAAGAAAAACACAGAAATGCAACTGGTCTCCTGCGTCTTCTAATGAGGGACAAACAGAAGCAGATGTCTGGAACAGTGAGTGATCGTCAGATTACAACTAAATATCTCTGAATTATTCAGATATGTGACAGAAAAATGTCAGCTTGTGTATCATGTATCGTGCATTGCAACATAAAAGAAAAACATAGGTAATACGTTACAATACGGTTTCATTTGTTATCAACAGTTTTATTGTTAGTTCATGTTAACTAATCACAGTTATTAGTAAAAAAAATATATATTAAAAATAATATGAATTTAAAAAAGTGACAGTTTTTGACTTTGACAGTTCTTATAATAATATCATGTTGACAGTTCTTAGCACAAAATTAAAGCCAGTGTTGTCAAAATAAAAGTCCTGCTTCTGACAGCTATCGCCCAAGTAAAAAACTTAGTGCCGATGCTGATAATTACAAAAAAACAAATAACTGATAATAGTTATTACACTTTGTTAATGTTAATTTTATCATTTATCAAGAAATGAAAATCAAAAGTTGTATCTGTTAATATCATTCGGTGGACCTGAGCTAATGTGACCTAACAATGAACAGTTGTAATTTTATGAACTAACATTAACAAAAACTAATAAATAGTGTAACAACTGTATTGTTGTAGTTAATGCATTAATTATTTGTTGACTGAAAGGATCTTACAGAAAGAAAAAAAAGAAAAATATGAACAAAAATAAATAATTAAATAGATAATAGATTAAATATGGAAAACATCAATCTGACATTTCAATGTTCTTACAAAGAATATTTTTGGACATTCTGGCTTTAATGTGAGACACGAAGCGATTGAGATAAGGAGAGGGGAACCCTAAAGCAGGCAAAATATCTGATCGATTTAACTCTGAAAAATACAAATAATTAGCTATTTTGAAAAAAAAAAGACAAATGCAATTAAGATTTTAAGCACCTACCATCACCGCAGCAATGTCTTCAGGATTGTCGCCATCCAGGTCAAATTTGAAGGTGACCATCTTATCGTTATGAGTCTGTAGCTGACACTCGACCACCCGGTCCACTTTATCAGACACCTGTGACCAACAACACAGACTGACGTGGTGTGCGAGTGTCTGAGCTGATGTGTTTGTTGTTTACATCTCTCTGGCCCTTTGAACGCTAATCAAAGCAAGCCAAAAGGGCTCTTCAAGAAACAAACGAGTGAGGACAAACCGTACCCGCGCAGAGAATGATCACAACTGCTAAACATCTGGAGTTCATATGCGATATCATTCCATGCTATTTGTTTTTAGATGTGGAGTGAAACAGACCGGTGAGCGGTTAAGTGTAGTGCTCGACCGATATATCGGCAAAATCAAGTCACTTTTTTTCTATTACGCTTTATAATATACATTGTTTCAAAACAAATCAGTAATGCAAACTTCTGCTGTAAAGCAACTCTAAAGACAATAGTTTTTACAGCTCAGGTCACAGTGTTAATTCAGTTCAGTTCAATAACTGTGTAACAATTAAATTCAGCTATACGCAGAATGCAATAGAGTCATTAGTCAGCTTTATTTGGTTCATGTTTTGTTCTCAAGGTCGATATATTTGCTAATATTTGGCATTTTTTATATTATCGGCATCTGTTTTTTTTATTTAGCCGATAACTTTAGGAAGTAGGACCTTTATTTTGACTGCACTAAGAGCTGTCAAAATTATATAATTTTTGTAATATAATAAATTAGTTATAATTTTTATAATGAGAATGTTATTAACTAGTGGTGTCAAACGATTAATCGTGATTAATCGCATCTTTTTGTTTACATAATATGTGTGTGTGTACTGTGTATATTTATTATGTACATATAAATACAAACACATGCATGTATATATTAAAGAAAAGTATATTATGTTTTTATATTAAATATATTTATATATAATATAAAATCTAATTATTTTAGTATTTGTGTATTTATACATACATAAATATACACAATACACATATATTATGTAAACAAAAACTTATTTTGGATGTGATTAATTGGGATTAATCGTTTGACAGCACTATTTTTAACTTCATAATAAAATACATTAACAATTTTTTTCACATGACTGCTTTTCAAAATATTTTAGTGAATAATATCATGTCAAATTATTATGAATAGCATTGCAGCATTTAAAATATTTAAAATTAAACATAATGAAATAATATACAGTATATCCGCTTTATATCGGTCAAACACCAGTACGTATGATGAGTATGTGACCGGATGTTAGGGTTAAAGTTATTAAAAAGGCAGCTGCTATTTACACTGAGTGCAAATAGCTATATATTATATTTACACTATGTTAAAATAGCAGGATTTTTTTGTTATTTATTCGACTTTTTGCAAATAGTGGCAATTATCTGCACCTCAGTATTGTAGTGCATTATAAAAAAGTAGGCAATAATATTTTATTGAGTGTAAATTTTAATTTTAATTAAAATTATTAAATGGATGCCACTATTGGGACAAAAGCCCTTACCCTACCCGATACTTTAATTTAAACTTTTTGATTATTTCCGTCATTTTTATTAAAAAATAAATACTTTTCTGGTGTGATTTGAAAAATTGCATTAAAAGAAGTATGACATACACTTCATCTCCTGCGCTACTGGAGCTAACGACTAATAATCATCTTTTGTAATCGTGACTCGCCCAATCACATGTTGGTGGGCGGAGTTGGTGTAAATAGCCTCTGCCAACAAGGCAGGCTATTTGCACTTAGTGTAAATAGACACTCCGTATTAAAAATAATAAACAATCCTCACCCCTGTAATGCGCAGACGGGAGCGTGTTCTCCTCCTGAACAGTTTCCCTGCTGTCCGTCTGCTGGCAAACTTACTCCCTCTGTCTGACAGTCCCTCGTAGCCATCGCTCAAGCCTGACGTCACATCTGAAGCATAACTGTGAAGACAGACATCATCAGGAGAAATACATGACAAATCACGGACAAAAGGATAGAATATGCACTCCTCCACATGCAAACATACTATTTAAACACACCGAGTTTGTTATGCTAACGTCAAATCAACTTTACTGCTACATTGCACAAGCTAGTAAACTAATAAAAGTACAAATGTGAACATGTTAAGTCAACGGGTGTTTGGAAGACCTGCAGTTAAACAGAGCCCATAAAAACGGTTCACTAAGCACAAACCACTGAGGAATTTCCCTCTATAATCATCTCAAGGGAAGGTTTTTGAGGGAACAAACGCTTATTAGCTTTTATAAGTCTGAAGTAGCTCAACACACTGTGTGTATGTCCTTCTTTTAGTTTTCGGCCTTCAATCGCAATGTGCTTCAACCCTCCTAAAAAGTTTCATTTTAAGGTGTCCTTGTTACACGTTACATATACTTACCCTTATACTAACAATAAAGTATATGCACGTAACCCTAAACAACCCGAATCCCATCCCTAACCATACAGTAAGTGCATGTAGTTAATTAATATGACTCTGTTCTTAAATGTATAATTACACTGAAACAAGGACACCTTAAATTAAAGTGTAAGTAAACAAGATAATACATAATTGAAATAAAAGGCCTCAATTAATTTCAAAGATTCCCTTTTTCTTAAAAAACGTTTATATAACGCACATTGTAATAATGTCAATTTGGAAGTTTTTTTTTTTTAAATTATTATGCTTTACATATACTGTATAAGTACAGCTCTTAAAGTATACTCCTATACCTACTATAAGTGTACTACTATAATTATAGCTCTTAAAGTATACTACTATAGCTACTATAAGTATACTACTATAATTATAGCAATTAAAGTATACTACTATAGCTACTATAAGTATACTATTATAATTATAGCTCTTAAAGTATACTACTATAGCTACTATAAGTATACTATTATAATTATAGCTCTTAAAGTATACTACTATAGCTACTATAAGTGTACTACTATAATTATAGCTCTTAAAGTATACTACTATAGCTACTATAAGTATACTTCTATAATTATAGCTCTTAAAGTATAATACTAAACCTACTATAAGTATACTATAGCTCTTAAAGTATACCACCATAACTAACATAAGTATACTACTAAAATTATAGCTCTTAAAGTATACTACTATACCTACTATAAGTATACTATAGCCCTTAAAGTATACTACTATAGCTACTATAAGTATACTACTAAAATTATAGCTCTTAAACTATACTACTATAGCTACTATAAGTATACTACTATAATTATAGCTCTTAAAGTATAATACTATAGCTACTATAAGTATACTATAGCCCTTAAAGTATACTACTATAGCTACTATAAGTATACTACTATAATTATAGCTCTTAAAGTATACTACTATAGCTACTATAAGTATACTAGTATAATTATAGCTCTTAAAGTATAATACTATAGCTACTATAAGTATACTACTATAATATAGCTCTTAAAGTATAATACTATAGCTACTATAAGTATACTACTATAATTATAGCTCTTAAAGTATACTACTATACCTACTAAAAATATAATATAGCTCTTAAAGTATACTACTATAGCTATTATAAGTATACTACTATAATTATAGCTCTTAAAGTATACTACTATAAGTATACTACTATAATTATAGCTCTTAAAGTATAATACTATAGCTACTATAAGTATAGCTCTTAAAGTATACTACTATAACTATACTACTATAATTATAGCTCTTAAAGTATACTACTATAGCTACTTTAAGTATACTACAATAATTATAGCTCTTAAAGTATACTACTATAGCTACTATAAGTATAGCTCTTAAAGTATATTACTATAGCTACTATAAGTATACAACTATAAGTATAGCTCTTAAAGTATACTACTATAGCTACTATAAGTATAGCTCTTAAAGTATACTACTATAATTATAGCTCTTGAAGTATACTACTATATCTACTATAAGTATACTACTATAATTATAGATCTTAAAGTATACTACTATAGCTACTATAAGTATATCTACTATAAGTATACAACTATAATTATAGGTCTTAAAGTATACTACTATAGCTACTATAAGTATACTACTATATTATAGCTCTTAAAGTATAAGACTATAGCTACTATAAGTATACTTCTATAATTATAGCTCTTAAAGTATAATACTAAACCTACTATAAGTATACTATAGCTCTTAAAGTATACTACTATACCTACTATAAGTATAATATAGCTCTTAAAGTATACCACCATACCTACTATAAGTATACTACTATAATTATAGCTCTTAAAGTATACTACTATAAGTATACTACTATAATTATAGCTCTTAAAGTATAAGACTATAGCTACTATAAGTATACTACTATAATTATAGCTCTTAAAGTATACTACTATACCTACTATAAGTATAATATAGCTCTTAAAGTATACTACTATAGCTACTATAAGTATACTACTATAATTATAGCTCTTAAAGTATACTACTATAGCTACTATAAGTATACTACTATAATTATAGCTCTTAAAGTATAATACTATAGCTACTATAAGTATACTACTATAATTATAGCTCTTAAAGTATACTACTATAAGTATACTACTATAATTATAGCTCTTAAAGTATAATACTATAGCTACTATAAGTATAGCTCTTAAAGTATACTACTATAACTATACTACTATACTTATAGCTCTTAAAGTATACTACTTTAGCTACTATAAGTATAGCACTTAAAGTATAGTAGTATACTTTCAGAGCTATACTTATAGTAGTATACTTTAAGAGCTATACCTATAGTAGCTATAGTAGTATATTTTAAGAGCTATAATTATAGTAGTATACTTATAGTAGCATACTTTAAGAGCTATACTTATTGTAGTATACTTATAGTAGCTATAGTAGTATACTTTAAGAGCTATAATTATAGTTATAGTAGTATAGTAGTATACTTCAAGAGCTATAATTATAGTAGTATACTTTAAGAGCTATACTTATAGTAGCTATAGTAGTATACTTTAAGAGCTATACTTATAGTAGTATACTTATAGTAGCTATAGTAATATACTTTAAGAGCTATACTTATAGTAGCTATAGTATTATAATTTAAGAGCTATAATTATAGTAGTATACTTATAGTAGCTATAGTATTATACTTTAAGAGCTATAATTATAGTAGTATACTTATAGTAGCTATAGTAGTATACTTTAAGAGCTATAATTATAGTAGCATACTTATAGTAGTTATAGTAGTATACTTTAAGAGCTATACTTATAGTAGCTATAGTAGTATATTTTAAGAGATATAATTATAGTAGTATACTTTAAGAGCTATACTTATAGTAGCTATAGTAGTATACTTTAATACGACTATAAGTATAGCTCCTCTTAAAGTATACTACTATAGCTACTATAAGTATACTACAATAATTATAGCTCTTAAAGTATACTACTATAGCTACTATAAGTATACTACTTTAATTATAGCTCATTAAGTATACTACTATAGCTACTATAAGTATACTACTATAAGTACAGCTCTTAACATATACTACTTTAAGTATAGCTCTTAAAGTATACTACTATTTCAGTAATAAGTACTATTTTTAAAATGACACTAAATCATACTTCTTTTTACACTGCTGGACAGCAAAATGTGTTTTTAACTGCACTGTTTTCTGCAAATCCAATATAACGCCAAAGAGAAAAAAACAGACCGATGCAGTATTTGGATTGGCTTTATCTTCGCTGAAGTTCCACACACAGTTTGAGGCCGTGTTTGACTTTGGTCCATTCTGAGCTAATTGTGTCTCCCAGGTCTTTTACCAACACAAGCCTCTGTTTTATCCAAACACTTGGCTTCCTACGAGGCCCACAAATGTTTATAGCAACCCTACCGCTTGGCAGACTCGGGCTGTTTTTCAAAGACCTCTGCCTGCTGAGCAACGTGATGTTCTTATGAGTGGAAAACTATGCTGTAATGGCTAGGGTCGGCGTCCAAAAGCTCTGTGGTGTGTAAACAGCATCCTATAGAAAATGTGCTCTGTTACGAGGACGGGATGAAAACAACTGAGACAACAGCACATCTGGCTCTAAAGCCAAACCTCAAAGGAGTAGAGATGTGAGAGAAGAGCAGAGGATCAAGAACGCAGGTCTTTACCTGTCCACAGGTGAGGAGAAAAGGCTGAGCGGTCCTCTCTCGCTCTTAGTAGACACAGCAATGCTCTGAGGGACGATTAAGGAACAGGAGTAATTAACGACAGTAAATTGCGTGAATTATGGCTCTCCTGGGTTTAAATCGTGATCAAGCGAGGCCAATTTTGCAATTGGGTCAATGACGTATACGAATTTTCAACAAGCAAACTTGAGATGTATACAAAAAATATTATCTATTGCAAAATTGTTCAAACTTTAAGAATGTTGTGTGCACATGAATTCATATTAAACTTTAAAATTAAGTGATTTTAGTGTTTTTTCATCTAGGTGAACTGGCCATAGCTTTGAAAAATGTCAGGTGGTGCGACCGTGATATATCTTAAAATGTATTCATTTCCTTAACATGCATAACATTTTTTTTATACGTTCTCAGTAATTAAAGTGTTTAGAAACATAGTATTTCGTGTTTTTTTTGTTAAAAGAAATTTTTCAAAAAATTATACAATTAAAATGAATAATAATTATTTACAAAAACTAAAAAAAAATAATAATACTTTGTTTCTAATCACTTTAATTATTGAGAACTGTAAAAAAAAAATGTTATGCATGTTAAAGGAAATTAATTCATTTTAAGATAAATCCTGGTCGCACCACCTGACAATTTTTTTATTCATTTAGATTAAAAAAACACTAAAATCATTTAAATAAAATTATAATATGAATTTATGTGCACACAACATTCTTAATGCCTAAACAATTGCAATTGATATTATTTTTGTATTTTTCGAAAATCCTTATACGTCATTGACCCAATTATAAACTCACTGAGGGGAAACGGAGAGCCGGGATTGGCTGAGCGGAGGTGGGCGGGGCCTGTTGGGGGATGAGGACTGGAGAGCAGCTGACGGTGTCATTCGAAGCTTTGGGAGCATCCTGTAAACCAGAGGGACTGAGATATCCGTCCGTCTCACAGTCGGCTGGAGAAACACAGAGACAAACAGTTCATAGATATCCCTGTGGATCCTTGCATTCTTTCATTAAAAACTCTCGTTTCACCATCCAATCAGTGCTCAGTGCATCAGATCAAGTGCCACTTTATGTTTGCGTCACTCAGAAATACATTATGTTACGGAAGTAAAAACTCTTCTTGCTGTCTTTAAGCGTTCATAAATAGCACGGATGCCTCGCATATCAGCTGAGTTGGATCAAAGCACACTAGCATTCATGGATCACAACAGGATCGATGTGGGTTTAAAAGCTTAAAGCAGATGCTGTGTTCAGAAGAAAGATTCTCGCTTCCTTGAAAACAAGGCAGAGAAACATAAGCGGAGTACATAACGGCAGTCTTATTTTAGCATCGTTTCATTATTTTAGTACATCAAGTTAAATGAAATAAAAATGATAAATGTTAAATTTAGTTTTAGTAATTTTATTGTGCTTTTGTCATTTCTGTTAGTTTGAGTTTTTAATGTCTATAGAGTTTTTTTATTAATTTATTTCAGTTTTAGTTTATTTTAGTACATCAAGTTAAACAAAATAAAAATTTGAAATGTTACATTTAGTTTTGGTAATTTTGTCATTTCTATAAGTTTTTTAATGTCTATAGAGTTTATCAATTTTATTTCAGTTTTGATTTATTTTAGTACATCACGTTAAATTAAATAAAAATGAGAAATGTTAAATTTAGTTTTAGTCATTTTATTGTGCTTTTGTCATTTCTATTCGGTTTTAATGTCTGTATAGTATTTGTATTAATTTGAGTTATTTAGGTTATAGTTTGTTACTTTAGTACATAAATTTAAACTAAATTAAAATAAGAAATGTTAAATTTAGTTTTAGTAATTTTGTCATGATTTTGTCATTTCTATTAGTTTGAGATTTGTAATGTCTACAGAGTTTTTTATAAATTTTATTTCAGTTTTAGTTTATTTTAGTACATAAATTAAACTAAATAAAAATTAGAAATGTTAAATTTAGTTTTAGTAATTTTCAATTTACGTTGCGTAATTCACGCCATTCACACCGCCACATTCGCACGAAAGCGCTGCAGGATTGTCTATCGCGTCTTTGCATTGACTTAACATGTAAATAATTTGCGCGTAACGCTTCATTCGCGTCTGGTGTGAACACACCTTTAGAGCTTTTCCAAAATGGACTTTTCAATGACCAATAATGAAGTAATAATGTATCGCCTGACTAATGTATCGGTCTGTCGCTACTCAATAACAGCGTTACTGTAATCCAGTGCTGTCAAATGATTAATCAAAGTCATATATATATGTACTGTGTATATATAAATACAAACACATGCATTTATATATTTAAGAAAAAATATGTTATGTTTATATATTAAATATATGTTTATATAAATTAAATTTTATGAATATAAATATATTAGTGCTATAAATCGATAAAAAAAACAAATGTTTTCTGACACCTAACATTAAAGTTTTTAAATATACTTTTATATTGCAATAATTTCACATTCAAAAATCTAATTAATGTACAAACAACATATTTTTAATATTTGTTTATCATCTTTTTTATGACTGAAGGCCAGTATCACCAATACTGATTTCCATATTAAAAAATCCCCCTAATATTTAAACATCACATTATCATTAAGAGGTATCAATTTTAACATTTATTAACTATAAAATAACTTCTAATTTAAGTGAACTTAAACCAATCTTCACATAGACCCGTTATTATAAATATCATATTACCTGTTCCCCTCAGCAGAAATATACAGAGATTTAATAAAGTTACCAAACACTAAATTCTAAACTGAATACAGATACAATACTCACAGCTATATAAACGTTATTGATTTCCTCTTTTATTCTTGATGAACAGACGTCACAGCAGCTGGATATTAGGTTGTTTTTGGCTGCTATTACTTTAAGAGCTGACGCTGCTGAACGAGACGCGGATCTGACACGCATCATATTTTCTCTCAACTCTGACCCATTTCAGTTCGGACCCATTTCAGTTCGGACCCATTTCAGTTCGGACACATTTCAGTTCAGGGACCCATTTCAGTTCGGACACATTTCAGTTCGGACACATTTCAGTTCGGACCCATTTCAGTTCAGAGGCATGTTCTTAATGTACCTCATATATGACATATTACATGCATGCAGTTTTATGGCAGCTTTAATCGCCTTTTTGGTATCTTCAAGCCTTAACCGACCACAACATTGCAACATTCATTCATATGAATTGATACAGGCTATAGTGCGCACCGCTACCGTGCTGTTTGACTCACTGAAGTGAAGATGGAGCGCGCGTCTGAAACGTCTCCAGATTGATGAGATCATAAAGACTGAATAAATGCACTTCTTTTCAAGAAAAAAAGTGTGGGGTGGCCAACCCTAGGCTCCGCCCCTGCATTAATGGCGTTAAATTATTTTAACCCGTTAAACAGATAAATTTAACGAGCTGATTTTGACAGAACTAATATATATATATATACACATACATGTAAATATATACTGTATGTGTGTCGTATATATATATATAATAAACAAAAACTGGTATTTTGGATGCGATTAATCGTTACTGTAATCACTTAAACGTACAGGTTGCTGAAGAGCCGCTTGTGTGGCGGATGTGGAAGTGTTGGTCTGCCTCCGGTTCCTCCGACTCCGCTGGGAAGCTGCCGTTAATCCCAGAATCCACCAATCCGGTAACGGGAGACCACATGGGCTCTGGGAGTACCGGAGTGGGCGGAGTCTGCACATTAAAAGGGGCGTGGCTTTCATATCCTTTAACAGTAGATCTGGGTGACAGCAGCTCAGGCTCTTCCTCAAAAACTCCCTCTTTCTTCTTCTGCTGCTCGTCTGCGATCCGCCGGTGTTTCTCTCGCTGGCGTTTGATGGCCGTCACGCGGTCTCGCATGGCTTTGGCCACCAGCTTATAGTCGGCCTCGCATACGAACCCCAGAACCACCTGGAAAAGATCAAACTTTATTAGTATGATGATATATGTTTTTAATTGAATTCAAATCACACTTTTAATTCGCATGGTGACTAGGAACTGTGCTCTCAAATATTAACACAATTCCATAAACCTACTGCAGTCTGATAAAAACATCACAGCACTCCAGTCCATAATCCATAATAACTCTTCCTCAGTGATAAAGTGTTCTGAATCAGGAGAGAAATCTGCACAGATAGCAAAACAGCTCTAAACTAATATGTGGCTGGGTTTAATGTGAGAGACAACAACAGATGCACTTTTTCACTGGAAGAAGAGTTATTATGGATTATGCACTCTACGGTATTTGAGTTAAAAACGTCTTAATGATGGATTTGTTTCAGCTCAAGATGTTAACTCTTCCTTTAATGTAGCATGCAAGTGTGAAGCATGGTGGCTTGTTATTGTACCAAAAAAAAATCTGCATTCTTTGCCAATCTAAGTCACAAATGTTCTTGGCATGAAGTTTATGAAAGCGACTCTGGCACAGTGTGCTTCCACTGAAACAATGCAGGCCAATGTTGTCTTGAAGACTAATCAAACTACGTGATAACCCTCTGTCGATGTGACTCAATGTTGAATTAGTCCTTGATGAAAAGCAGACACTTTGAGATATAAAAGATTAATTGTGAAGGTCCGGTCTTCAGGCTGGACAAGAGAACGGCTCCAGTTTCACAACACGCTCCTGAAGCCGTTCTATCGCCGGTCACGTGCCTCTCTTCCTCGTTTGGCCCCGCTCTCACATTTCCAGCCGATGATTAAAAAGTTCTGCCCTTGAAAGCGTTATGCAACACACAGCAGGGTCAGACGTCCGGGAGGGACCCAGCAGATACAGGAGTGTTTGAGAAGATCAGGAGTTCAGTTCTGTCCTATATTACGGACACAGTAATCTACAGAGTGAGGATGGACTGCTGGAACTGACCAGCACTGTGAAGGGCACAGAGCAAAGCTTGGAAAAACAAAGAAAATCAAGTATTATTATTACTATATTTAGTTAAGAAAAACACCCACATTTAAGATAAAACCGTTCTAATAGTTTTTCTGCTGAAAGCGGTACAGAGCCGTTAAATTTAATGGTAGATTTTGGTCTTCACACTATTTTTGAACATTGAATTTATGAAGCTTTTGACACTGCTTTCATGGCAGTAAAGCACATTTGTCAATTCTTATTATAAATGTTAAAAAAATACATAAAATATAGTATTACAGTAATGAGAAATTACATTAGAATTAGGGAATTTGCTAAAAGTCATAAGGTATATTTGTAGGAATAGTCAACAATACATTGTATGGCTCAAAATTATACATTTTTCTTTTATGCCAATAAATATTACGATATTAAGATCATGTTTCATGTAAATATCCTACCGTAAATATATCAAAACTTAATTTATTATTAGTAATATGCATTGCTAAGAACAACTTTAAAGGTGATTTTCTCAATATTTAGATTTTTTTGCACCTCAGCCAACTATTGTCCCATAAAACTGCCTTTCTTTGCCATTAGTTTATGATACGAAATGTTTTTGTAAGGTTCGTCCTCTTGTGTTGTGGTAACATGTACAATAAACACATGTAAGTTACTAAGATACACCTTATTTGCTTAATAGTTGTTTGTGATTGAATATCAATGCTTCAGGATCTCAACCCACACACTGTGAACTCGTCTGAGGGGAATATCAGTGTTTAAAGTGCTCCTCCAGAAACGCTCACCATCTCCTGCGCCACCTCCTCCGGCATGTCTTTGTGAAGCTCGAACAGGAACTCGATGGCGTTGTTGTCCTTGTACTTCCCATGGAGCTTCTTGGTGCCGTCCATGCGAAGCCAGAACTTCAGGCTGGATTTGACCGCGTCGTCTTCCTCGGCCAGCTCCACGTAAACGCCGTTGTGCTCCTGGAAGAAGCTGTGCTCCAGCAGGTCCTGGATGGTGTATCTGGACAGAAAGAGATCAGATATCAACTCAATCTATCAAATAAATCACAATCAATAGGTAGTTTAAAACTGCGTTATATGAGAAAAGTAGGTTAAATGCATTGCTTTCAGTTAGTAAAATTATTAAGAATAATATATATATATATTAGGGCTGTCGAATGATTAATCGCATTCAAAATGAAAGTTTTGTTTACATAATATATGTGTGTGTGCTGTGTTTATTTATTATATACTGTATATATAAATACAAACACATGCATGTATATATTTAAGAAAAATATGTTATGTTTATATATTAAATATATACATATCAAATATAAGAATATATATATATATATATACACACACACACATGTAAATATGTTCAAAATATTGACTGTATGTGTTTGTATTTATATATGCATATTAAATATAAACAGTAAACGCTCATATATGCAAACAAGACTTATTTTGGATGCGATTAATCGTTTGACAGCACTAATATATATATAGAGAGTTTATTTGCAAAATCAGATAACTCCGTTTTTAACAATTTTCAAAAATCATGTTTTTATCGTTATGCATTCCAATGAATCTCAATCAAACTACAATTGGGTTGTTTTGATTAGATTATAAAATAATTAAATAATACAGCTAACTAACACAATAAAAACATGAAACGAGTCATCTGTTTTTGCAAATAAACTTTATATATATTGTATATTATTAAAACTATTTAAGTGGCATGCGTCAATATTCATATTCATATGAATGCAAAGGGTACTACTTTTTATAGTACTACTTATATAGGTTTAGTTTGTCCGTTTTAATTATTCACATTAATAATTTTAGTGCGTTATTCACTGGATTATTACAATTAATGGCTAAATGAATGTTTCTTACTGATACACTACAGAAAAAGATAGAAATAACTGACTTAAAACCACTTTTAGCTGCTGAAGATACTAGTGTTGTATTAATTTTGGCGTGTAATTATCATCGCATAGCTAGCTCAATACAAAAAAAATATATTAAAAATAAAAATCAATACATAATTTTCAAAGACAAAACCACATGTTTTGCCAAGTTGCGAATAGTGGACTAGATTGAACTCTATTGTGGATGTGCATTTAGAATGTATTTCTATTAAAAACAAGCTGTGTAGCATGACATCATATTTTGTAACTGATATCCAATGAAAGTTAATTTTACTGCTTGTGCACCAGATCACTTCAAGGAACATTTTCAAAGTACCTTTCATCTTTGTTCATGCGGATACAGCCTTCGATGATCTCCTTTAACTCTGGGACTTTTACTTTGGAGAAACTGTCGGGCTTTATTCCCTGAAAACAGCAGAAATGGACACAAAGTCTGAGAAGAACATCAGTCAAAGAGGCTTAATAACGCCTTTCATCAACCCAATGTTCAGATGGAAATGAGATAATCTAATCACTGTCAGAGCTCCTACGTGTATAATAACTATTCCTACAGTTTTTGAGCTCCACAGCATATTATTTTACTGCAGGCTTATAAAAGGTTATGCAAAGATGATTTATTATGACGAGAGCTTGCTTCATCACAGAAGGAAATTAAATAGGTAATTGCTATTGCTATAAATGCACAATTCTGCCTTATGTTTGCAATTATTAGAAAAACTTGAGATATGAATTGAGAATTATGAGATTTGACCTCAGATTTCTGACTGACTTTCTCAAAATTTTGAATTTATATCTCCTCGCAATTCTGACTTTATATTTTACTATTTACTATTATATTTTACTTTTTTGCATTTCTGAGGAAAAAAATTCTAAATTAAATTAAATTAAATTATTTTATTTTTTTTGCATTTCTGAGAAGAAAGAAATCTTTAAAAACCACTTAAAGATTTAATAAAGCACTGTAATATTATCAAATGTAAAACACACTTCCATGTGCTTGGTTTAATCTTGATCTAGTGAGTTTGTCACTTCAGTAATGTGAGGTTAAGCTATGATTTCAGAGAATTACAGCCAGACTTTGGTAGTGTTTGTGGAGTTTGAGCTTCATGAAGCATTGAGTTAAACGTGCGCTCTGGCTTGGCTCTGTCATTAACACCCAGAGCAGGCCTATAAACCCAAACCGCTGGCGTCATACTCGTTTAAAAACACCATAAGCGTGTTTTCTGACATCAATCAAAACACTGCTCAATCAAAACACCACTGAGAGGCCGCAGGAGTTTATTGTAATTGGTGTTGTACAACATCTCTCAATCCACTGTAAAGCTGCTTCTGCAGGTAAAAGTACTTTAATGAGTTTTATAGGAACAGACGTACTTAGCAACGCTCTTTCATGTACAAACTGAATTCTGGAAATGTTGGGACGTTTTTTTAATTTGAATAAAATTAAAACGAAAAGACTTTCAAATGACACGAGCCAATATTTTATTCCCAACAGAACATTGAGAACATAATAAATGTGTAAACTGAGAAATTGCAACATTTTATGCACAAAATGAGCTCATTTCAAATTTTACACGGTCAGAAAATAGTTGGGATGGGGGCATGTTTATCGTGGTGCAGCATCTCCTCTTCTTTTCAAAACAGATTGAAGACGTCTGGGCATCGAGGCTATGAGGTTCTGGAGTTTTGGAATTTGGTCCCATTCTTGCCTGATGTAGGTTTCCAGCTGCTGATGAGTTTGTGGTCATCTTTGACGTATTTTTTGTGTAATGATGTGCCAAATGTTGTCTATAGGTGAAAGATCTGGACTGCAGGCAGCCAATTCAGCACACGGACTCTTCTACTATGAAGCCATGCTGATGTAATAGCTGCAGTATGTGGTTTTGCATTGCCCTGCTGAAATACACGTCCTCTGGAGGGGTGCATATGTTGCTCTAGAACCTTTATATACCTTTCAGCATTCATAGTGCCTTCCAAAACATGCAAGCTGCCCATACTGTATGCACTTATGCACCCCCATACCATCAGAGATGCTGGCTTTTGAACTGAACACTGATAACACACTGGAAGGTCTCCCTCCTCTTTAGCCCGGAGGACACGGCATCCGTGATTTCCAACAAGAATGTTAAATTTGGACTTGTCTGACCACTTTTCCACTTTGAAACAGTCTGTTTTAAATAAGCCTTGACCCACAGGACACGACGGCGCTTCTGGACCATGTTCACATATGGCTTCCTTTCTGCACGATAGAGGTTTAGTTGGCATCTGCAGATGGCACGGCGGATTGTGTTTACCGACAGTGGTTTCTGGAAGTATTCCTGGGCCCATTTAGTAATGTCAATGACAGAATCATGCCGATGAGTGATGCAGTGTCGTCTGTGGGCCTGAAGACCACGGGTATCCAACAACGTTTTTGTCCCTTACACACAGATTTGTGCAGTTTCTCTGAATCTGTTGATGATGTTATGCACTGTAGATGATGAGATTTGCAAAGGCTTTGTAATTTGATGTTGAGGAACATTGTTCCACAATCATTTTACACACTCTTTCACAGATTGGAGAGCCTCTGCTCATCTTTAATTCTGAGAGACTCTGCCTCTTTAAGATATCCACTTTATGTTACAGACCTGATGTCAATTAACTTAATTAGCTGCTAGATGTTCTCCCAGCTGAATCTTTTCAAAATGTCTTGCTTTTTCAGCCTTTTGTTGCCCGTGCCAACTTTTTTGAGACCCGTAAAACGAGCTAATTTAGTGGATAAAATTGTAAAGTTTCTCAGTTTAAACATTATGTTATCTATGTTCTATTGTGAGTAAAATATTAGCTCATGTGATTTGAAAATCTTTGTTTTCATTTTTATTCAAAAAAAAAAAAACATTTCCGGAACACAGGTTGTATAAAGAACCGGGTTTTTATTGATTGAGGAGATCTGTCTGCTGTAAACACATGTAGATGTAATTTAGAGGTAAAGTTTCCAAATGCAATAAGGTGCAGATAAGTGAACATACTGTATTTACATAATCAGAGTCGACCTCTCTGAGTGCGTGTGACCTGTAGGTTCTTTCTTGAGCCCTGGACTTTATAAAACAGGGTCCAGATGGGGGCGAAGCAAGCTCTAATCAGACCCAAGCCAAGAGTCTTAAAGCTCAGCTCAAAGACAAATGAGAGGAAAACATGCAAGTAAAGCAAAGGAACAGAAAGAGGAGGTTTATGGTATGTTTCATGCTGAGTCTGTGAGAGAGTCAATCAGGACATATGGACGGGAATAAACATGTGCACAACAACAAGACCAGTCTCTTCTGCTCACCGACGCTGCATTTATTAGATCAAAAACAATGTAATGTAATGTAATCTAATGTAAATCAGCTGTTTTTTGTGTTAAACTAATTTATTTCTGTGTATTTTCAGCATCTTTACTCCAGTCTTCAGTGTCACATGATCTTCAGAAATCACAATAATATGCTGCTCAAGAAACATTTCAATGTTGATATTTTTGTGTAAATTGTAACATTTAATTTTTCAGGATTCACAGATGAATAGAAAGTTCAATAGAACATTAGTTTGAAACATTTTATTTTAGCATTTCGAGTTTTTTATAGTTTGTAGTAATACAAGTTATTTTTTGCTTTCATATTTCTCATTTTCATCTTAATTCATATTTTTTATTATAAAAAATGTTTATATATCTAAAAAAAAAAAAAATGTTTTTTTTTGTCAATAATGAAATGAAAATAAAAGTTTCCTAAGCACCTAGCTAAAATAAAATATATTTTAAAAATATGCATTTATAATAATTTTAATTTTCAGATATGTAATGATAGTTAAACGCACTGTTTATCAATTGAATGCATCCTTGCTGAACAAAAGCATTAAAACAATGATAGAGTTATTAATGACAGTGATATCAACACTCACGCTAGTGACTTTGCGGTAGATCTGCGCGGCGTTTTGGCACTCCGAGTACGGGTATTCTGACGTGGTCATCTCCAAGATACACATGCCAAACGCATAGACATCCACCGCCTCGTCGTACTTCTCCTCGTACATCTCTGGAGCCATGAACTCCGGCGTCCCTGATACACACGCCGCAGACATCACCAACAAGAGTTACCACAATATACTGCGTTTTTGGACGTGGTGTACTGGAAAAACACGGTTGGACCACAAAACAAGTCATTTTTTTTTTTTACATTCATTTTTTAAATAAATTGACTTTTTTAACAAGGCAATTTATTAATATTGAGATTTATGCATCATCTGACAGCCGAATAAATAGCTTTCCATTGATGTATGGTTTGGACAATATTTGTAAATCTGGAATCTGAGGGTGCAAAAAAATCTAAATATTGAGAAAATCACCTTTAAAGTTGTTCAAATGAAGTTCTTAGCAATGCATATTAATAACCAATAATTAGGTTTTGATACAGTGTTTTTCACAACGTTCAAACGCATAATATTGTACTTTTTACTGCACTACATTTCATATTAAATATCATT
This sequence comes from Oxygymnocypris stewartii, assembly GCA_003573665.1. Classification (NCBI taxonomy): domain Eukaryota; kingdom Metazoa; phylum Chordata; class Actinopteri; order Cypriniformes; family Cyprinidae; genus Oxygymnocypris; species Oxygymnocypris stewartii. Next base: position 63,863 of record QVTF01018848.1, read on the forward strand.
TAATACTTAATTACATTAGAAATATATGACTTTCTTACTTTTACTCATGGAGTTTTTTTATACATCTATATAGTAATTTTTGTCTCGGTTTTGTCAAACTAAAAGAAAATAAGAAATTATGCCTTGGCCACTGGATGAAATATAATAAAAAAAAAAATTATATTTTCTTTTATTTCAGTTAACGTAGAAATATACGACTTTCTTACTTTTACTCAAGTAAATTAAATTTAAATTAAATTAAATAAGAAATGATGCCTTGGCCACTGGATGAAATATGTTAAAAAAAAATATATATATTTTTTCTTTTATTTCAGTTAACATGTATTTAATTTCAAGTATTTTATTTTAATGATCATAACCCTGCTACACATGATTAAATCCAGATTCTGGACTTTTAATTTCTAAATCAAGCCAAATTTATGTATATAGCACTTTTTACATTTTAACATTATTTTAAAATAGCTCTACAGAAATCGTGATGTTTATAATAGTTTCTGCTGATGTTTATAATATCATATCATCATGCCATATTTAGCAGATTAGAGTTGAATATTAATATAATTTACATCTTCCAACGATATAAGCAATCAAGCTGAGGTTCGCGATCGAAAATATAATTTTACGTGAGTATGCTGTATTAAAAGGTTGTATGTAGTTATATATCAAACACTAAATGTATTGCTGGATGCAATATAGTTCACATTTTGCAACAATATTGCAATTTATTTTAATGCTAAAAAGGTCTCAGCAGATGAGGAGAAATGTATTTATTTTGACTAAACTTTATAAAACTTGATTATAAAAGCATCGCAAACGAACATATTAAATAAATAGTTCACAAACAACACTAATTAAACATTAACAGAACATTTTATTAGAAATATATAACTTAATTCAAAGATTTACTTTATACAATTATACAAGAAAGCACCACATTTTTAATGTTCTTAAGTATTAAACGTAAAACTTTTATTGATGCGATGTAGTGCGGTAAAACGTATGACATTATGCTTTGGAATACAGTAAAGTATTTTTTTATTTACCTGAGTACAGTAAAAATACTTCACTACTATCCGCCTCTGGCTGCAAATATAGCTGTGCTACTTATGACATATTTGCAGCAATAGCCAACAATACATTGTATGGGTCAAAATTATACATTTTTATTTTATAACAATCATTAGATATTAAGATCATGTAAATATCCTATCGTAAATATATCAAAACTTAATTATTGATTAGTAATATGCATTGCTAAGAACAACATTAAAGATGTTTTTGCACCCTCAGATTCCAGATTTTCAAATATTGTCCAAACCATACATCAATGAAAATATTATTTATTCAGCTTTCAGATGATGCACAAATCTCAATTTCGAAAAATGGACTGGTTTTGGACCTCGAGCTGTAAGCGTCCTCGTGGCTCTGAATATAAAATGCATTGTTTAATGTGAATGTTGAGGTTGTAGACGCATCTCACCGATCACGCTCTTGGCGAAGCTGGCTCTCTTGAGCGTGGCCAGGCCCAGGTCCCCGATCTTTACGCTCCCCGTGGGGCCCGTGATGAAGATGTTGTCACACTTCAGGTCCCGGTGGATGATGGGGGGGGCCCGAGTGTGCAGAAAGTGCAGTCCTTTGAGGATCTGACGACTCCACCTCTGCAGGAGCTTCGGCTTCATCTCCTTAAAACGCTTCAGGTACCTGAGCAATCATGGGAAATACACTATCAGTCAAATATTTCGATTTTTTATGTTTTTAACTAATTATCTTCTGCTCACTCATTTGTTTGATCCAAAATACAGCAAACGCAGTAATATAGTGACATTTTTATTATTTAAAATAGCTGTTTTCTATCTGAATATGTGTTGAACTAATTTATTTCTGTGCTTGAAGATGTATTTTCATTATCATTACTCTACTGAGCTATTCTAATAAGCGGATTTGTTGCTTAATCTCATATCTGATTATTATTATTATGCCGAAAACAGCAGAGTATAATTTTTTCAGATTTCTTCTAGTTTAAAAAAAATCTGAAATAGAATTCTTCTGTAACATTATAATGTCTTTTATTTAGCAATGATGATTTAAATTGATCAAAGTATTAATTTCTATAACCCCCCCCCAAAAAATTAAAAATACTGACACGCTTTTGAATGGAATAGTGTATAATGTCAAAAAAGCTTTTTATTTCAGATAAATGCTTTCTATTATCAAAGAATCCTGAAGAAAATGTACTCGGCTGTTTTAAACATTGCTAATAATAATAATAATAATAATAATAAATGATTCCTAAACAGCATATTATTATGATTTCTGAAGATCATGTGACACTGGAGTAATGATGCTGAAAATACAGCTTTAATCAAATAAATAAATTACATTTTAACACATATTCACATAGAAAACAGTTCATTTAAATAGTAAAGATATTTAATATTTTACAGTTTTTGCTGTATTTTGGATCAAATAAATGCAGGCTTGTTGAGCATAAAAGACTTCTTTAAAAAACTAACAGTCCAAAAACTTTTGTATATCAGTGTTTAAATTAATTTCCACCAACAAAGTGGAATTAAAGGCACAGTCCAGTCCAGCCAAAAATTTAAATTCAGTCCTCATTTAAAGCCAAAGTATGCTTCGGGACAGCGTACAGTGCACATGACGTAAATATCGTCATCAAAATAGTATGCGCGTACTGTACATGCGCATTAAACTCTCATGCAGTAATTAGTTTATCCACCAAGTGCAAACGCTGCCGGGGGGGTATCGATTCACAAGGTAGCTGAAGAAACATATGGCTTCACACTTAACACATAACACTGTGAAACAGCCAATCAGAGCAGAGCTTAACATTAAGCAGCGCTGTGGAACAGCCAATCAGAGCAGAGCTCATTATTATTCACGACCATGCCAAATAAGCCAATAACAGACCGTTTTATTCTAGGGTCGTAAATGAACATGTAAAATAGTTTCTGGAGATGTTTTGCCATTACCTAAGCCTCATACCTTCTATGTAAATATCAGAAAACAATTTAAAATACTGTATCAATGCATTCTATGCCACCTTTAAGTGTTTTCCTTACGACATCTATGGGAGGAAAACGCTTATTAAACGCATTGCCTTCGCATTCTGTGCTCATATCTGCTCGTCTGTATGCTGTATTAATAATGTGTTTACTGCGTCTGGTATTTTAAAAGCACTGTTTAATGCATTAAGCCACGTTTAAGAATGTCCTGAAAGAAAGTCACACAGGTTTGTAACGACACGAGGGATAACTCAGGTGCTCTTTATGATCCATGAGGTTCGAGCTCACGTTTTGAGTGTGCCGGAGGTCATGAGCTCAGTGGCCAGCAGGACACTCTTGTGTCCCTTCACCGTGGACTTCCAGGAGTCGTAGAAGCGCACGATGTTGGGGTGCTGGAGGCCCTTGAGCATCTCCACCTCCTCGCTGAAGCGCTGGCGCTCCACTTTGGTCAGTTTGCGTGTCTGAGGAGGAAAACATCAGAGAAGAAAGACTCAGATTCTGAAAGAGAAACCAGAAATAATGACACTGAAGGGTGCAACAGGTGGACAAAAAAGATGGGGTGGGGGGGGGGTCTAAGAACTTTGATTGACTTCCAGTGAGCTCTTAATCATAAAAAAGTTCTAAACATGAGAAAGCCTGAAAGTTTAAAGCAGCTGTAAAAGCCTGAAGTTTGACGTTAGATGTTTATAGCATGATTTAGCCTGTTACTAACATATTCCTGGCATGATTAACATGTTATTATCATGTTGTTAGCATGATTAGCAAGTGACTAGCATCTTGCTAGCATGATTGTCAAGTGACTAACCTGTTTCTAGCATGATTACCATGTTACTAGCATGTTGCTAGCATGATTGGCAAGTGACTAGCAAGTTGATAGCATGTTTCTAGCATGTTAACCATGTTAGCATGATTAGCAAGTGACTAGCAGGTTGGTAGCAAGATTAGCAAGCTGCTAACATGTTTATAGCATGATTACCATATTACTAGCATGTTGCTAACATGATTAGCAAGTGACTAGCATGTTGTTAGCATTATTATCAAGTGACTAGCATGTTGTTAGCATGATTAGCAAGTGACTAGCATGTTGTTAGCATAATTATTTGTGCCCACAGGTTCATATTTTTATGTTGTATCTCAGTCAAATATTGTCCTATCGTAACAAACCATACATCAATGGAAAGATTATTTCTTCAGCTTTCAGATGATGCATTAATCTCATGACCATCATGACTGGTTTTGTGCTCCAGGGTCACATATGTAAACAAAATGGAAAATAATATTGAACCTGGATTTATCCAAGCTTCACATTTAAATTCTGGAAATGCATGCAAATGAACGCATATTTAATTAGCTAATTCCTCATGTGCATATTAAACATAACATTTTAGAATATGAATTGTTTTAATGTTTAATCTGTCTCTTACCATATTCACCCGTGTGTCTTGCCTTAAGTTTAGGTTTTAAATGTAATAACTTGATATGACGTACAGCCGAGATTCACTGCTTATTCCGGCCGATAACAGCTTGTAATTAGCGCTCAAAAAACCATTAAAACAGATAAGAACCTGCAAGACGGTCTCATAATTACATCCCATTCTAAACATATGTTTTTGAAAACCTCTGGCGAGCGAACTACAGGCGAGCAATTGCTGCAACAAGGCCATTTGTGTCTGTGAATGAACGGCTTGATTTAGCTGCTCATGAATCCCTCATTCAGTGCGTTCTGGGAAAACTCCTGAGGTTATGAAAACATACAGCAGAGGGACACTACATTAGTGCTGCTCTTAGCAGAAATCACCGCACACTCGGATGAAACCGATAAAGACGAGAAAACAAACCTGCACTCTTAAAAATAAAGCTGCTTCACGATGACATTGTTATTATTATTATGGTTGTTGTTGTTTTCCGGGAACAAATGTGTGGTTGTGTGCCCTGTGTTGCCCTCTCTCTCTCTCAGGTTGAATCACCATCACCTGTAACTCGTTAACAGAGCGTGTCTGTCAGTGTCGGGGGGGTAACGCATTACAAGTAACGCGAGTTATGTAATAATATTACTTTTTTCAAGTAACTAGTAAAGTAACGCATTACTTTTGAAGTTACTTTTTCTCCATTTATTGACTGACAGTGCGCCGTGTGAACATGATCTTACTGTAGATCTAAAATCACAAACATGTCTAAATTCAATAATTTAAAAATACAGATTTATTCTTTTTTTTTTTACAAATCATGAGCTCGAAAATATTTTAGACCATCTACAAATATTAAATATTAAATAAAAATGTAAAAAATGCATCTTTCAGATAAAATAATTTATTTTAAAGCTTCAACGAAAACCTTTATTATTTTTTCTTGAGTTCTAGTAAATATACGTTATTGTTACAAACTAACCAAAATGTAATACATTATTATCATAATTTCTGAACAGGAGAGGATTGGTGTGGTTTAAAAAAAAATGTATATATCGGTAGCGGCCAAAATTAGTTGAAAAATATCGGCATATCGGCAAAAATCCAATATCGTGCATCTCTAATAAAAAGGTTTTCAGCACAACTGTACACTTAACAGTGCTTAAAAAATGTTGAGTGGTAATTATTTTAATATTTTTAGGAGTTATTTTACATCCTGAACTAATTCAGTTCAAGTTGCACCACATGAGTCAGCAAAGTTTAAATATATATATATATATATATAATATTTTAACAATTTGTTTAATCTTTTTTTTTTTTTTGAATAATGATAATAATTAAGAACATCCTTCTTTTTTGTCCTCATATGAGGAGTGTTGCATCACCCTGCCATTTAATACTTTTTGCCCCCCCACAAACATCAAAATATCAAAATTTAGATATTAACATCTTGCGTAAAATTACATAATGATTATATGAGTGTATCTCAGTCATTGCATTGTTTTACTTAAACAATCAGAAATAAACAAGAGTTAAATGAAGTAAATGGAAAATTCTCATTTTTTGTTTACATTATTATTATTTTTTTAATTAATAAAAATATATGGATGGATTTTTTTGACAAAAACACAACAATACTACAAAACTTTTAAATAAGAAAAATGAACATGTAAACTGAAAATATATATACACATAAAATATTAATAAAAATATGAATATTATATTTCTGAAACTAAAATTCACTAGTGTTTTTACATATAATTTTAAATAAAGTAAACTGTTGACTGTGTAATACATAATTTGATAGAAAAATAGATTTTTGTCCTCATATCAGGATTGTTGCATCACCCTGCCATTTAATACTTTTTGCCCCCCCCCCCCCCCACAAATATCAAAATATTTCAATTTAAATATTAATTACATAACTATTTTATGAGTGTATCTCAGTCATTGCATTGTTTTACTTAAAAAATCATAAATGAATAAGAGTTAAATGAAGTAAATGGAAAATTCTCATTTTTTGTTTACATCAATTTTGTACACTTCTTCCCCACGGGAGTGTTTCAGAAAGGGATTAAAGAAGCAACTTCACCCTCTTGGAAAAATGATTGATTGATTCGTGCTCAAACACGTTTCTCTCCCAACCCAACATTACTACAGTTTCCCTGAATACAGGCCCAAGCCAGTGACTGACAGGCGTTGCTGGTCTTCTCACGCTATACGCCAGTCCACCTGGGTACAGTAAACACAATCTCCCACTGTACAACTAAATCATAAGCAAACTTGAACTTTAAGGCAAATAGCTTCGGTAGAATTTTAGCGTTCTCTCAATTTATTTTTTTATCAGATTTTTGCATTCTCTCAATTTATTTTTTTAGGAGATTTTTGAGTTCTCAATTTATTTTTTATAAGATTTTTGCGTTCTTTCAATTTATTTTTTAGCAGATTTTTGCGGTCTCTCAATTTATTTTTTAAAAGATTTTTGCGTTTTTTTTACTTATTTTTTAACCGATTTTTGAGTTCTCTCAACTTATTTTTTTATCAGATTTTTGCGTTCTCTCAATTTATTTTTTTTAGGAGATTTTTGAGTTCTCAATTTATTTTTTATAAGATTTTTGCGTTCTTTCAATTTATTTTTTAGCAGATTTTTGCGGTTTTTTTACTTATTTTTTAACAGATTTTTGAGTTTTCAATTTATTTTTTAGGAGATTTTTGAGTTCTCAATTTATTTTTTAGGAGATTTTTGAGTTCTCAATTTATTTTTTTATCAGATTTTCGAGTTCTCAATTTATTTTTTATCAGATTTTTGAGTTTCTCAATTTATTTTTTAGCAGATTTTTGAGTTCTCAATTTATTTTTTAGCAGATTTTTGAGTTTTCTAAACGTTTTTTGTTCTACAGTGTAGAGACTCCATACATCAACACCAGATTGCCTTTCAGACTCCAGAATGTGTCGAATCCACACTGAGCTGCTGTCCCCATACCCCGCCTCATGTGAGTGATGCCAGCGAGACCTTCTCTTACACACAGGCACGCTTTTAGCACACTTAATGTCATTATCTCCTCAAATAAACTCCGCAGGACTATATCGGTGCTGACGGGGGAGCAGGGGTCTATATGAAGTGCACAGACATGCATAGAGGTAACCAGAACCTCATAAAGATGCATTTGTCTTTGCAGTGCTGCTCTCTCCACCCTAAGCACATATTAATACACCACTAATCCTAAACTTAACAACTAGCTTACTAACTATTAAATGAGCAGCAAATCAGGATTTTATTCAGGGAAAAGTCGTAGTTAATAGTAAATAAGTGTTCCCTATTCTAAATTGTTATCTGGTGTATTTACTGTTGATACATTAATATACAATGCTGCTTGAAAGAAGAAAGAGCCAGGGGGGGGGGGTTGAAGGTAAGTTGTATCATCCACACACAGTATTAATAACACTTATTATTGCGCAAACTTTTGAACGGAGCTATTTTAATATTTTCAGCTATTTTTTTTGTCTTGTGGACTAAATGCAAACATCTTTTATGTAAAATATCTATGCATTTAACATGCATTTTGTATGATCTCTCTTATTTTTTGTTAAAACTACTTCCGCAAGGGGTTCACTAACTTTCAAGCAGCACTGTATAAAATAATGAGGCATTACAGACTGTGTGTTACAGTGATTATACCACGGCTAACAGGGTTTGCATCAGTCAGTGGTGTAACAGCCTCTTGTGGCTCATTGCTTGTTTGTAAAATACTCATTCAGTCTATGACGGAGTGATTTAATTCAGGGGTGGAGTGGTAGTCAAGGGTTAAACTGAACATCATGGGACCTGATTGAAACATGGTGTGCTTCACCAGGAGAATCCTGGAGGATTACAGCGGCTTGAGATCAGGACAGCCGGAGGCACAGCGAGCTGTAAGTACAAAAAGACACATAATAACCTCTACAGGCTAATCATGATGGACGGAAGCAACCTAAAGGCTCGTCAGGAATCAGCTTTTGTGCTTGACGTATGTGTGGGGCAATAACGAGAGCATAGGCATATGGGACAGATATTGTGTTTTTGTCATTGGTACATTAAAAGCATCATTATTGTGAAGATTTCAAATACAGAAGCAGACTTTAGCTGCCACAGACTGAGACGTAACACACCTAAGAGAGCATTTTACTATATGCAGTTCATCTAGTGCACTAAATAAAATGGTGCTATATAGCACTAAAAGTGGCTCTTGGCTCGTAATCATAGGGGAACCACTTTTGGTGCTATATAGCACCATATCTTTGTCAAGTGGTGCTATGTAGAACCATACGAGGTGCCATATTGCATTGTATTTCTTCAACAAAAATGGTGCTAAACAGCATCAACAGTGTTTTTTTGGCTCGTTAAGAACCTTTAAAGGAGCTTAACAGGTTCTGTATACGGTAGCGGTGCTATATAGCACCTTAATCACCCCAAAGAACCGCTGAAGAACCAAGTGGTTCCCCTATCATTACGAGCCAAAGAACCACTTTTTTTAGAGTGCATATAATAACCCACATAAATACTAAAAAGTATGTTCCTATAAGTACATATCTTTTATTTATTTTTTTCGTTCTCAAATATTATTTTAAAAACATTTTTGTTCTTAAAAATAAAATGAAAAGCATGAGTGTTACCTGAAAAAGTGCATTCAACGTGTTAAGAAATGAATAACAATTATTTTTTTTGCACTAATTTATCTCAAAAGTTGTCTCGACAAAAATGGAAAGAGAAAATAGAACATTCTTAATAATCAAACAAAAATCTTGTAGAATTAGTTTTAGGAATACAAAATATTCTTTAGGAATTTTGTTAGAAAATAAGAAGAAAATGGCAGTTTGAGAAGATTTTTATCCTTAAAGGAACAGTTGAAATAGATGCTCTGCAGTGAATGGGTGCCGTCAAAATGAGTCAAAAATATCTTAATGCTGGATTTGTTTCAGCTCCTGATGATAACTGATGGACTGTGGATTATTGTGATGTTTTAATTCTGACGGCACCCATTCACTGCAGTGCATCCGTTGCGAAGATATTTTTTGGCTGAACTATTCCTTTAAGAATTTTTTAGGAATATTTTGTCCTTCATTCAAATTGTGTACATGTTTTATTGGTATATATTGTGCCATTTTTCAATTTTAATATTATTATATAAATAGTAACTATCAATTGCGATTGAGTGCTTAAATCCGGGGTGTATTTACTTCTGTTTGTTATAGAGAGAGAGATGCTTACGTAAGGTTTTAGGCAGCATTTGATCATAAATTGCCTCATTGTATTATTATATTACAGAAACACATGTGCGTTCGATTATAGCACACCGCTGGGGTCAAAAGCAGATTTAACTCCAGAACTCATGCCAAACCACATCTACTCTGAGCCAGCGACAAATCCCATCTAACATTAGAAATACAGTTACGGGATTCAAGGACATTAGACATGTTTCAAACTCCCAAATCCCTCAGCAGAGCATATTAAATCTGTGTTATTAGATGACGACGCAACGGAAAGCATCGAAAACCAGACTTCGAGATGAAACCAGACCACGATTGAGTCTTTGGACATCATAAAACCATCTGATATTAAACTCATGGGGTGAGACATAAATCATGAGGATCAGACATAAACACAGGTTTGTAAAAGGACACCGTGCTCATTGTACACCACAAACCTCAAGATATGTAAAATCATTCCTCATTATATAAGTTTAGAAATACTAAAACATGAAGGGAACTTTGGTTTTTAGCTAAATTATACCTTAAAGTACGGAAACATCAATACATGTTCTGATCCACGCACTGGATAATGAAGAAGACGATGCAGGTTGGAAAGTAAGTTGTGTACATATTAAATAATAAACACTGCTGGAAATCACGCAGCCATGCGGCGCTAGGTTTGGGCTAAGGGTGTTATTATTATCATGCCCTGTACGCATCATCATCACTGAGTTTTCATGCGCATTCAAATCCCGAACCGCAGTTACTCTCATCAGGACCCGCCCACTGAAGCCCGTGCTTCTGACTGACATGTCAACCGGCCAATCATCGATGAGAAGTAACAGCAGATCTTGCCATCAGTCAAATTAGGTTGTTGCTTACTAATTAAATCTTTATTTAACCAGGGATGAGATTTAAAATCTCATTTACAAGAGGGTCCTGGCCAAGATTGGCAACACATTTAGTTACACATACAACAAAATACATTCGTTTACATACACAATTCACCAAAAACATATACAATCAGGTAAAATACATCTCAGATAATTTAGTGGTACCAACTCTTTTAAGCATAACTTATCTTGTAATTGATTTTAATCATAACCGAATGCCTGTTTAAACATATTAGTACCAACTTTAGGGATGCTTAAGAGATAATAGTCCTGTGAGCGAAGCCCATAATTCTTTACACCTTTTTGAAAGAAATTCTGCTGTAAATATGAGGGAAGTAAACCTAAAATGCCTTTATATATAAATAAGTACCAATGCTTAAGACTACGGGATGACAACGCCGGCCATCCAACCCGAGAGGACAATAAACAATGATGAGAAAGTGATGGACCTTAATCTCCATTATAGCGGTGCGCCGATCCGATACTGGGATCGGTATCGCTTCGATACTGGCACTTTCTGCTGGATCGGGGTCTCGGTCTGATGAGAACGATCCAGATTCGATATTCTGCATAGCTAATATTGTGTTATTGTTAAGCCCCACAAAAGCCACAAACATATAAAACAGCATAAAGTTTTCGTGCACTATATTTCAAGTGTTCTGAAGCCGTTACATAATTTAATGTGAGGTATAGATTAATATTTAAGTCAAGTTCACTCCGCTGCGGCTGTCCTTCATTCAGCGTTTAAACTGCGTGCCGCGTTCGGTTACTAGAGTCAAGACCATAAACTCTCTCCACTGTTCCTATTATACTTGATCTGGAAATATAGATGATCAATGGTTTTGCATAAAAGGATTTTATCTAGCTAGAGTCTCGTGCTGTTTCTAAATCGTGTTACTTTCTATCAGACGTCTGTTAGATCACAACACTGTTGTAGAGAGCACTATGAAGGGTTCTTCACGAGCACACTAACTGAAAGAAAAGGCTCAATAAACGTCACACAGATTTAATACACTACGCATTAATATCTCTTTCCTTTGAGCTTCTCTATGTGGACTAGAGGCTGACATTTTTTCGGGAATCCCGCGGGATGGGAAACAAAATCGCTACGAATCACGTGATGGGGACGGGACAGGAAAAAATGTAATCGGGAGTGGGCGGGACCGGGAATAGTAATGATACCCAACTTTACACACAAATATACCTTTTATATAAATAAACTATAATTCTAGTTGCCCTGTCTCTTTATGCTCTCCTCCTGTTTGCTTTGGTGTGGCTGGTTAAGAGAATGACGCAGTCCGTGATGGACAGATTGTTAACGGCTGGTCTATGTGGTAATACACTCGGGCAGGACATCCAAACGCTCACCTATCATTCATCAACCTCAAATATGGCTTTTCATCTGAAAGATGTATGTAGTAGCAACTTTAGGGGTCGTTCACATATCGCGCCTAAAAACGCGTGGAAAACGCTAGGCGCGCTGCTTTCTCCTTTTTTCCAAAGCGCTCGGGCGCTCCGGAGGCGTTTGTCGTTGCTAAGCAACCATCAGCCGCGCTCTCCGTTACAAGAAGGACATTTCGTCACATGACCTGCGGTGCGCTTGCGGCATTCTGCAAAGTTGAGATGTTTTTATCCCGATACGGCGCGGACGCGCCTGGAAAAAACGAGCGCACCGCGACCGCATCGCTTCCATTATGAGCGCGCATACCGCGCGTCTACATTTGAAATAACGAACTTGAGCGCGCAAAAGACGCGATATGTGAGCGGCCCCTTACATGGCCGCTCAATATGATGTTAACCTAGAGAAATGTGCGCTATTGAAGTGTTTGTGTGGAAGCGCGTTTGCTGCAGGACAGGCTCCGGTGCGTTCACTTGCTCTTAAAATCTCCGTCATTCTTGGTCATACAGATAAAAGTAGCCTAATACATCTTTCGAATCTGTAAAGACTCTACGTTTATTTGTGTGCACTCAGAATAACAACGAAACGTTGCGCTTTTAAGCAAACAGGATGCGCTTTAGGTCTCATGTGAACTTGAGCGAGAAACTCCGTCTTTGAAAAATATATCTATAGAGAGTGAAATGTCTAAAAAATAAAAATAGAAGACGTGTGTGTTAGCATGGATGATTTACATGAAATTTAATCTGTGCATAAGATGGCTTTCAGTTCAATATAATAACAAAAACAGGGGCGCGGGAAGGTGTTTTATGTAGGGGGTGCTGTGGGTGGGGGGGGGGGGTAGTCAATTTCTGCGTATAAATATTACGCCAAATAGAAACAGAAAATCGTGCTATAGCCTACGCACTTTCATGAGATCGTGTTAGACAACAATTAGCTATTTTACAAATGGGAATAGGCTACAATGAATTCATATCAATGTGTTACATTCAAGCTACATTCAAGCTTAAACACCCTTAAAATGTATAGTGAAAACTTATTTTAAAAGCATCTGGAATGCAATAAAGTAATTGTAAAGCTGTTTTAAAGCATTTGCTGCATGGATTAAAAAGATAGGCGAATCAATAATTCACATCAGTCAGACAAAATTGCATTGCAGCAAATCCTTTAAATTTCAAGGACAAAGATTTACATACTTTTTTTTTTTATTGAATACAATTATAAAATAAAACGCAAATTATAATCGGGCCTGTTTTAGACTTTCCCTTATTTTTATATTTTAGATGGTGAGGTGACGAGGAAAAATGACTCGCCATCTCCTCATTGGAGAAATATATGCATCTTAACGGATTACATAGGCTAATGAAGAGTTTTTGCTTTGCTTTGAATTATTTCGTTTTAAAGTAGTATTTTATAGCTATCTATAGATATATTTATCATATCTCTGAGCCAGTTTCGAGTTGCCGAGTTTCGGTTCATCATTGAAGCCTCTTGTTCAAAACCGGCAGAAAGTGCATTCTCTGTTTTCCTATTTTATAAAAGCAGTGGTGGTCAGTAACGAAGTACAACTACTTCGTTACTGTACTTAAGTACATTTTTCAAGTATCTGTACTTTACTGGAGTAGTTTTATTTTGAGTAACTTTTACTTTTACTTCACTACATTCCAAAGCATAAGATCGTACTTTTTACT
>QVTF01018848.1:85000-90000 GCA_003573665.1 Oxygymnocypris stewartii
GCGTGTGTGTCTAACTGTCTGTCTATCTGTCTGTCTGTGTGTGTGTGTGTGTGTGTGTGTGTGTGTCTGTCGGTGTGTGTGTGTCTGTCTGTCTATCTATCTGTCTGTCTGTGTGTGTGTGTGTGTGTGTGTGTGTGTGTGTCTGTCGGTGTGTGTGTGTCTGTCTGTCTGTCTATCTATCTGTCTGTCTGTGTGTGTGTGTGTGTGTGTGTGTGTGTGTGTGTGTGTGTGTGTGTCTGTCGGTGTGTGTGTGTCTGTCTGTCTGTCTATCTATCTGTCTGTCTGTGTGTGTGTGTGTGTGTGTGTGTGTGTGTGTGTGTGTGTGTGTGTCTGTCGGTGTGTGTGTGTCTGTCTGTCTATCTATCTGTCTGTCTGTGTGTGTGTGTGTGTGTGTCTGTCTGTCTATCTATCTGTCTGTCTGTGTGTGTGTGTGTGTGTGTGTGTGTGTGTGTGTGTGTGTCTGTCGGTGTGTGTGTGTCTGTCTGTCTATCTATCTGTCTGTCTGTGTGTGTGTGTGTGTGTGTCTGTCTGTCTATCTATCTGTCTGTCTGTGTGTGTGTGTGTGTGTGTCTGTCTGTCTATCTATCTGTCTGTCTGTGTGTGTGTGTGTGTGTGAGAGAGTGTGTGAAAATATTCAGATGTCACCCTCTTTGTGTAATCATTAAAATGTTCATAAGTAACTGTAATCTAATTACGTTGTCATTAAATGACGTAATTCTGCTACATGTAACTAATTATTGATGTATGGTTTGTTATGATCGGACAATATTTGTAAATCTGGAATCTGAGGGTGCAAAAAAAATCTGAATATTGAGAAAATCATCTTTAAAGTTGCTCAAATTAAGTTAATAACAATGCATATTAATAATCAAAAAATATTTTATTATATGAACTGTACAAAATATCTTCATGATCTTAATATTTAATGATTTTTGTGGTAAAATAAAAATGTATAATTTTGACCCATACAATGTATTGTTGCATATTGCTACAAATATACCTGCTGCTTATGACTGCTTTTGTGACAATAGTGGTACATGGAATCTGCCTTTACAATAAATATTATAATTAATACACCGTATAAGATGGGGAAGATTTGATTTTAAATAAAAAATAAAAAATGTGCAAGACAATGCACAAATGTGCATCAGCCAGTTATATGTATCTATAAACGGCCATATTTGTTAGTTCTACAAAATGTTGAATGATTTTTATTTTTAAAAAAAACACTAATATGTTTTGAAAAACCAATAACAGACAAAGCTAATCAAAGTTATTCTATAACTTATATTCTGGCATTTATCTTTTTTAAACTTTGTGAAATATGCCTATTTATTATAATAAAGCTTGTGACAACTTACCCCGACCAGCCCCAGCTGATGTTTCCTAAGAACGACAATCAAGAAATCAAGAAGATTCAATAACCATGAATGCTGTCCTTGACTTTTCATACACAAGAAATATGATAAAAAAACTGGCATTTAGATATGAGCCGAAAGCATAACTGCATTCCCACAAAAATCATATTTTAGACTCGTCTCATGCTGGACGTGATTATTAAAGAAAGAGAATGAAGGATAATATCTTTATAAAAGGCTAGAAAACAGAAAACACTCAAATCTTTCGCATTCCTGGTTTAAATAATTCCAAAATATCATATTCAAAACTATATGAATATCAAAACTGTGAAAATATTCTCTACTTTCTACAAAATAAACATCCCACAAATGCATTATTATTATTGCATTAGAAGAAATATAAACTGAGTGTGTTTATTTTAAGACAAGCATGAGTACTCGAGCGTATGACAAAAATCATTATATTAAAATCATGTTACATGAAGATATTCATATCGTAAATATATCAAAACTTAATTATTGATATTAATATGCATTGCTAAGAACTTCATTTGAACAACTTTAAAGATGATTTTCTCAATATTTTGATTTTTTTGCACCCTCAGATTTTCTAATTTTGTCCAAACCATACATCAATGGAAATATTATTTATGAAAAATTGCCCCTTATGACTGGTTATGCTCCATGGTCACAAATATAAAGCTCAGAAGACTATTTTTTTATGTTAAAAACTATTTTTGTTTAAAGAAAAATTAGAACCTATTCTAAATTAATATAAAAAAAATATAATAATTTTATTAAAAAAAGGTTATTTAAAAAAAATAAAAATAATAATGTGTACATTTACAGAGTTATAAACTAAAACCAAACCCATAAAATGTAATTCCATTACTTGGAATAAAATATTAACTATAATAATAATAATAAAAATAATATTTCAGGTAACATTTAGAATTTTTAAACCACCAAAATAACTAAAGCTTAATAAAACTGTTTAGATTTTATTATATACATAAACTAATGAAAGAACACGAACAATGAACACAAACTATAACTAAAACTAAAATACAATAATAAAAAATATTAACAAAAATGATACAAAGATTGCGGTGCAAACCATATTTATACTTTTTAACATTTCTGTAGTCATCTGAGAGACTACACAGAGAAAACCAAACCACACGCAAAAGGCATAATAATAATCATAATCACGTTTGCCTTACAGAAGCATAATGCAGATATGAATATGAAAATCAAACATACAGTACAAAAACACAAGCGCTTCCAAAACGTCTCCCTGGTTTATTTGTACAGTATTACATCAGTATAAAAGATGAGACAGTGACAGCCAATGCTTCCAGATTTCAGCTAAATATTGATATGATTTCCACGACGTTACACGTAATCTTAGCATCGCAGGATTCATAATTAATATTCAATAGAACGAGTATTTTACAGCAATACAAGGTGGGATTAAAACATATATATACACAAAAATATGATTTAACCTGGATATCCGCTTAGGAACGGAATTCAGTCGAGGTGCAAAACCACCGATTTAAACAAGTGCTCCACTTTATTTGTAAATAACTAATTTTACGAATTAACGAGTTTGAATCCATTCAGATGATCTCCGGGTCTGGCGTTAGCACTGTTAGCGTAGCTTAGCATAGATCACCGTTAGCCTCACACTCAAAAATGCCTAATATGTTTCCTATTTAAACTTGACACTTTTGTAGTTACGTCGCGTACTAAAACCGATGTAAAATTAAAAGTTGTGATTTTCTAGGAACTATTTTCTCGCTCTGGCGTAATAATCAAGAACTGTGCAGCCGTACCGCAGTGATATTACGCCGTGCCTGAAAGTAGTCCCTATAGCTATAAACTAGTTACCACTACTTTCAGTCTAAGATATAACTACAGAGGTCACGCTTTAAATAGGAAAAACATTGACGTTTGAGCGAGATGCTAACGATGTATGCTAAGCTACCCTAACAGTGCTAACGCAAACCCGACTGAATGATTCAAAAATGTTGTATAATTTCCAAAAAAGTAGTATTCGTTTCTTTAAGACCTTTTAATTTAGTTTGGCCAAATAGCGGTTTGATTTAGTAGCGGAGTGTAATATAGACACGATGCTCTTCAGAAGAACTTGACACCTTTCCCATCATCCATAGAGATGATTTCTGCCTTCCCATCAGCCTGCAGCGCCTGCAGTGAACGCAGCAGCATCCAGTCCTCCAGCCCGTGAAACTCTGAAACACACAGACCCCGTTATACACTCATCAGAGCTCAGCTAGTGCCAATGGGTGCCGTCAGAATAAAAACATCACAGCACTCCAACCCAGCGTTTATAACCCATAATAACTCTTCTCCAGTGATAAAGTGCATCTGTTGTCGTCTCTCGCATCAAATACAGTTCGTTAAGAGCTGTTTGGCTCTATGCAGATTTACGATAACGAGTGATCTTAGCGCGTTTTCTACGAACGTTCGTTACGCACTAACACAATCACACGTCGCCATGCTTTACGAGCGACTTATCCATTTGTCTAGTGCTAAATATAAATTAATTAACTAAGTTAAACTAATTTACAGACAGCTCGGATATAATATAACATAGTTACTGCGGTCAAACGATTAATCGCTAATATACTGTATGTGTGTATATACATACACACACATACAGTAAATATTTACGTTTCATATAAATATATTTAATATATAAACATTAAAAAAACTGAAATATATAAATGCATGTGTTTGTATTTATATATATGTATATATACACATATACAGTATATTATGTAAACATAATAGCGATTAATCGTTTGACAGCATTAAATATAATAATAGTCATAAGTATCTAAATATATATGCATGTTATATATACAGTACATTAATATTATACTGTATGTTATATAATATCTGTAGACGCCTGGTTTTCATCATTGACAGATTTTATATTTTGTGAGTTGGGAATTCGCATATTTGCTACATTATTTAAATTTTTTGGTTCAGTAATTTAATTTAAATGTGTATTTCTATTTTTTATTTCATTTATAGAAATATGTAGAATCAAAAGGTTTAAATATATGAATAAAAGAGCACTCGTAGATCTACCAAGATTTTCATGTACTGAAGCCACGATGCTTTTAAGATGATTCGCGCGATCGTTTGTACGATCAACGCAAGCTTACGATGCTTTTAAGATGATTCGTGCGATCGTTTGTACGATCAACGCAAGCTTACGATGCTTTTAAGATGATTCGCGCGATCGTTTGTACGATCAACCGCAAGCTTACGATGCTTTTAAGATGATTCGTGCGATCGTTTGTACGATCAACGCAAGCTTACGATGCTTTTAAGATGATTCGCGCGATCGTTTGTACGATCAACGCAAGCTTACGATGCTTTTAAGATGATTCGCGCGATCGTTTGTACGATCAACGCAAGCTTACGATGCTTTTAAGATGATTCGCGCGATCGTTTGTACGATCAACGCAAGCTTACGATGCTTTTAAGATTATTCGTGCGATCGTTTGTACGATCAACGCAAGCTTACGATGCTTTTAAGATGATTCGTGCGATCGTTTGTACGATCAACGCAAGCTTACGATGCTTTTAAGATTATTCGTGCGATCG
>QVTF01018848.1:95000-99819 GCA_003573665.1 Oxygymnocypris stewartii
GGACAGATATTTGTAGTTTATATTTTGGGCATTCGTTATCACCGCTTAGTTATTCTACATCTAAATAAAATTTGCTTCATAGTAATGCCACTCCCGCGCCGCCCCCCCAACTGCGCGTCATCAATAGGCTTGCAAAACATACTAATATACATTCATAAATGTCATCAACGAAACTATCCAGACATGAATTCCTTTTGCTGCTGGTGCTGTCTGGTGAGTTTTAAAGCCAGACATGTGCTTCTGAACGGTACGATTATAGCCTAATGTATGTATTATTTTATCATATACAGTGTTTAATTTGTGTAATAAAGCGGGGTGATGGATTCGCATCAGAGGATGGAGAGGTAACGATCATTCGCAGCAGTCACCTCGGTTGACGCACTTAAGTGATTACCAGCTTGCTCCGGTTCATTTTATAGTGTGCACATATACTCTAAAAATCACGGTTATTTTATTAAAAAAATTTTTTTTAATGTTTGGGTAGTTTTTGTGTAACCCATATCCAATATGACAGTCGCAGAGTTTGCGTTTGCATCGAGTGCACGCAGATATTTTGCCTTCTCTTCTGGTGAGAGCAGTTCCCAGTGCCACTGACTTATTTCGTTTTTTTTGTCAAATACAGGTTTGTTTCATTTAATATATAAAACAGTAAACGATTTTATGCAAAGCAAACCAAGTCACCTAAACGAGCCGCATCGTTGTTTTTTTGCGACTATGAAATGTTTATTTTTACTTCTAAAATGCTTGTTAAAACGAATTTAAAATATAAGAAGGTTGTACACATGTTTAAACGGTTAAATATGTTGTGTTAAGAACTGTATTTGAGAAAAATAAAGGCATTAAGACAAAAAATACCCTGACACAAACGTATTTCAAATCGCTTTTATTTTAATGTAGTTGTGTCAATAAACAAATTATCCAATCTTTCACATGCATCTTTAAAATCGTATTTGAGTGAAGTGGGGGCGGCACGGCAGGGTTTTGCCTGGAGCCCCGTCGATGAGTAGACAGAGCAGAATAAGGATGGAGAAAAGATGGTCCTTAAAGGATGTTCAACTCCGACTGCAAAATGGTCAGAAACCCACGTCAGGCAAGTCTGACTCGGGACATTCTTCTCAGAGAAGTTAAAATTGTTTGGTTTCATGAAAAACAGATTTAATTATGCAATGTCTAAGCCAACGGTTTTGTTCATATTTTAACATATACATATAAATGACAGATGTCTTTTTTTTTTCTCTGCGACACTTTTCCGTGTTGACAGCAAAAGGTTAAACAAATGTTAGTATTTTGACAAGACGAATTAAAAATAACAAATATGCTATTTTTACATTTTTGTACAAACTGGCCTACATTATTATATATATATTTTTTCTCTCTGCGACACATAATTATGTGACAACAAAAATGTAAAACTAATTTGATTCTGGACAAGACGAATAAAATAAATAGCCTAAAATAAAATAATTTTGTGCACACTACATTTGTATTTGTTATCTCTCTCTTTCAGTAGAGGAAATGTAATTGTGAGATCTGGAAACGAGATATATTTCGCGGGAACGGTCGGGTCGGTAGAAGAAAAAGCCTCTTTTATTTTGCACTTTAAAAATATTGTTATCATAAATGTAGCCTAACGAATCGTCAAATAATATTAATTACATCCTAATTTGCTGTTACAACCTATCCATTTCAACAAACACAGTTTTCAACAAGTTGCGTTTGGACAAGTGCGTTTATCCACGGACTCTTACCCGAAAAACAATGTCTAAAGAAATATGAATCGAAGTTTAGCACAAATCACCAGAACTAAGCCTGGAGCATGTTGAGCTCGCTTGTTGTTTCTGCAGCTTGCTCAGGTTGTTATTCTTTTAATAATTTGTACAAAGAATGGGTTACAAACGATGACAAAGACTGTTCCATAATTCCTATTAAACTCAGAAGATATTGAAAAAAAAACAAAGTTATAGAGATTAATATTATTTTGTTATTATTGTTAATTTAATTTGCTGTTTTAAGAATAAATAAGACTACTATTATATTCATTTCCATGTTCATTTACAAGCTGCATGCGTTCTTGACCAAGTCATTCAGGGCTCTACTCATTCTTCCACTGCTCGCAACTTTCTCAGTTTTTTTTTGATACAACATTATGATAAGTTCATCAAGCATGCATTGATCAATCTAGTGCTATATGGTAACGAAAGTGTTCAACATTCAACCCGTTCTTTTTCATCAGTGTTATTTGTGTCACCTTCTCTGGTTTAAGAAGCAGTCTTTTACTTTAGTTTGAAAAACCAAATCCTCCGTTGCTCAGTCTGCTGCGTGCACCTTCGCGCTCGTGCTGATGCAGTGAGTGTAGCTCTACCACGAAGCGCTCGCGCTGAAAGTACATCTCTTCACGTGATCAGTGAAATCTGACTCCTGCTACAATGTGCCGTGGCTCTGCAGCGCGTGTGCTATATGAAGCAGAACTTTGGAGCAGCAGACCATGCATTTGCACAAGTGCGACCCACGGGGGGGGGGGGGGGGGGGGGTCGTGCGATTAACCGCAAAACACCGCGATATTTGTTGCTGCTTCACCGCGGTGATAAAAAATCCAATACCGTCACAGCCCTAATCATAACTATCAAACTATATATTGTTATGATTTTAAATCTGTTTCTCCTCAGATGATCTCAGAGCAAGTCTTAATTAAAGTGATGCAGGATTGTGACAGTCTCAGTAATCAGTGTATATTAACCCTTTCCTGCTCTACATGAACATTAATTACTGTAGAAACATTAGAAAAGCATAAAATCAATAAAGTTATTAAAATATTTACACTACATATTATTATTCCAACACTGTTCATCATAAATTATTACACTTAATTATCTCCTACATAATAAAGCAACCATTTTATTGTGATAAAATAAATGCATTTGTATTAAATCATATGCTATAGATACATCATGGATGAGAGTTATAGAAACACTCGCTTTAATTTTCTTCTAGTTTACTTATATAACTAAAAATGGCAATAATATTCATAATAATTCCTTTATATAAGGTATGTCTTACTAAGTTATTAATGTTGCAAAGAAACCACAGAAGCGATATTGCTCTGATGATACTCGTCTGAGTATTAAATATCGCACAGCATTTATTATACACGATATATGATATATTGTAACACATAATTATGATTAGTTTCCTGCATGAACGTTTTGATTTGATTACGTAACTTCCGTAGCGCAACGCAAACAGCGCTGTATTCGCGATTCAACGGAATATTTCACACTAAACCCCGTTTATTAAGATAATATCACGGACACGAGCACCGGCTCTTCGTCTACGCTCGCTCACATCGATGATAAAAGAGATTTACTCACGTAAAAAACGGAGGAAAGTTATACTGCCAGGGCCACTCAAAACTCATCGCAGATCTGTGCTTGTTCCGTTGCGGGAATCTGCTTCCGCTCTGCCGGAGTCAAGAGAAACACCCGCCAAAATAAAAGTCTTTTGAGAAATCGCGCCTCTCTTTTATATTAATTTTTAAAAGCGACTTAGAATTTAGAATAATAATAATAATACTACAGCAGTCAACTTACAGTATGAAACTACTTGCATATTTCTACACACTGTGAAAGAGTGGTTAAAAACTCAAATATAAGTGATTAAAACAGTAAAGTATTAAAAACTAAAAACGTATATTTAAAACGTCTTTTTATAAACACTATATAATCAATTTATATAATTTTTTTGGGGGGGGTCAATTGATATAATTTTTTTGGGGGGGGGTCAATTGATATAATTTTCTTTTGGGAGGGGGGGAATTATTTAACCCCCCCCAGCAGTGGGCGTTTACTTCCGAGTATACTATTCAAAAACAGAATAGCCTATTACTTCTAGATAACATTATAAGGGGACCTCGGAGAACAGTAGAAAATTAAATAATAAAAAACAAACGCAGTTCATGACCCCTTTAAAGTATTCCGCGGGAAAACGCTTGTTACGCGTCGGTCAATCGAGCGCGCGGTGGCGCTGTGGGCGAATCCGCTCATCCGGGTCCTGAGACGAGTGACGTCAGAGAGCGCCGAGATAAACAGCAGCGTAATAAACAATACTGTATTATTCACTGAAATGATCGCGCACTGATGCGTCTTATTATTCGTTTATACGAGTACTGGGAAGACAATTGTAAGTTTGCCTCCTCTCCTTCATTTCTGTGCAATATTAATAATCATATTGAATGGTGCTCAGCGAAGCACAACTGTTCTGGAGCACAACTGATATACACTATATTGCCAAAAGTATTGGCACCCCTTCTAATGGAAGATTTGACTACTTTAGTAATTTACACGAGTACAAATCCTAATGTTTAAGCATATAATGATATTCTAGGGAATTGTGTGCTTCTATAGTTTGGACAGGAGCCTTTTCTATTCTACCATGTGTGACTTTAAATGAGCCACAAACTCATCACCAAACACTAATGACTTGTACATATGGAAATATCATTTTTAAGTACATGAATGTCTTTGTTGGCACAGTTTGGAAGTGCCTTTTTCTCTTCTAAAGAAGGGGTGCCAGTACTTTTGTCCATATAATGAATGTATAAGTCACTGGTGTTTGGTTCATTTAAAGTCACACCAGAGGTGTTCAGACCAGTCAAGTTCTTCCACACTGACTGAATCATCATTTCTCTTTGATTCTTGTCTTATACACAGAGACACTGTCATGTTAGAATAGAAAAGAGTCCAAACTGTTGCTATACAATTAGATTCCATAGAATATCATTATATGCTGAAACATTAAGATTTGTACTCGGAAATTACTAAAG
>QVTF01018849.1:0-17500 GCA_003573665.1 Oxygymnocypris stewartii
GACACAGACACGCGCCGCACGCACACACACACACTCTCACACACACACACACTCTCTCTCTCACAGACACACACACACACACACACTCACACACACACAGACACAGACACGACACAGACACACAGACACAGACACACACACACACACACACGACGGCTGAAAGACACACGAGTGCACCTGAGAAAACGAATCGCTGTAATGCGGCGTCTTTGGCAGGACGGATCTTTTCCTGGCAACAGAACAGAACGAGAAACTTTCAGCAAGACCAATCCGTCATTCATGACACCCACCGGCGCCCCAAGATCTGCAACTTTACAGAAAGTGACAAAATTCCCACCAATCGTCTGACATGCGGCGCGTGAAGCGCTGTTCACCACGATAAACACTTCCATGTGCCGCGGAGACTCAGATCTCATGATCACAGACCCACCGAATGTAGAAACATGGATGCGTTTTACGCTTTTACAGCTCATTACATCATATCACATAATGCTGTATTTATGTCAAGCACAAAAGTCAGTCCAGTCCAGAAAAAAACAACCGTTGTGCGCCAGCTGCAACATTTTAAAGTTCATTAAAAATGCACTTATCCTCATTTTGCTGGATGACTTTCTTTCGTGTGTCAATGATTTGAAGAACACAGATGTTATAAATAACATTAACTTTCATTGTATAGACCAGAGGTTCTCAATTCCAGTCCTCGCGCCCCCCCGCTCTGCATATTTTGCATGTCTCTCATTGTTAACACACCTGATTCAGATAATCAGCTTGTTAGAAGTGTACTCCATGCATGAACTGTGTTCCGATTGACATGCTCCCTACACAGGGTCCATTGCTCCCTACACAGGGTCCATTGCTCCCTACACTGTGTCCATTGCTCCCTACACTGTGTCCATTGCTCCCTACACAGTGTCCATTGCTCCCTACACAGTGTCCATTGCTCC
The DNA here is from genome assembly GCA_003573665.1 of Oxygymnocypris stewartii. NCBI lineage: Eukaryota > Metazoa > Chordata > Actinopteri > Cypriniformes > Cyprinidae > Oxygymnocypris > Oxygymnocypris stewartii. Next base: position 945 of record QVTF01018849.1, read on the forward strand.
CTACACAGGGTCCATTGCTCCCTACACAGGGTCCATTGCTCCCTACACAGGGTCCATTGCTCCCTACACAGGGTCCATTGCTCCCTACACAGTGTCCATTGCTCCCTACACAGGGTCCATTGCTCCCTACACAGTGTCCATTGCTCCCTACACAGGGTCCACTGCTCCCTACACAGGGTCCACTGCTCCCTACACAGGGTCCATTGCTCCCTACACAGTGTCCATTGCTCCCTACACAGGGTCCATTGCTCCCTACACAGTGTCCATTGCTCCCTACACAGGGTCCATTGCTCCCTACACAGGGTCCATTTCTCCCTACACAGTGTCCATTGCTCCCTACACAGGGTCCATTGCTCCCTACACAGGGTCCATTGCTCCCTACACAGTGTCCATTGCTCCCTACACAGTGTCCATTGCTCCCTACACAGTGTCCATTGCTCCCTACACAGGGTCCATTGCTCCCTACACAGGGTCCATTGCTCCCTACACAGTGTCCATTGCTCCCTACACAGGGTCCTTTGCTCCCTACACCGGGTCCATTGCTCCCTACACAGGGTCCATTGCTCCCTACACAGGGTCCATTGCTCCCTACACAGGGTCCATTGCTCCCTACACAGTGTCCATTGCTCCCTACACAGGGTCCATTGCTCCCTACACAGGGTCCATTGCTCCCTACTCCCTGAGCAGGGAAATCCGCTGAAGTTTACTTTATTTCGGAACATTCATTCATGGATTTGCGCTGCGCGACGTCTTCACTCACGGACGAGTGTGACATCATATACCTCTGTAAATATATACAATTTTAATTCACGTCTCGCAAACTTCAATGCACTTTGAATGGAATATATACGTTCGCTTCGAACTGGAATCATGGAGGAATATCCTGTGATGTCCACTTCGTAGGGCACTTACGTTCGAATAGAACAAACATCTGAAGCGATAAGAGTAACATACGAAATATGCAGAGCGGGGGGGCACGAGGACTGGAATTGAGAACCGCTGGTATAGACAAACCCAGAGATATTTTCAAAATAATTTCTTCCACAGAAGAAAGTCACATGTTTTGACTACATGAATAATGACAAAATGATAATTTTTGGGTGAAATATCCCTTTAAGAGCTTGATCAGAACAAGTTTATTTTTTTTTTACTGAACAATGACAAAACTAACAATATTATGACACAATCTGACCACAAACAACCATAACGTTGTACAGCCATTGTTTGTGAGACTTAACTGCTAGTTTTGAGAACATATTTTACACCAAATTCAACTCTTTATGATGATATGAGCTAATTAGGCCACAGTCAAAAGTTAAAACTAAATGTATAGCAAACTAAATTCTAAAAATATATACAGTGCATTAAACACACGGCATCAAATCTCTAAATAAAATAATATTTATGTATAATATTAAAATAATTATAAAAAAATCATAATATTATAATATAGTGACTGGAGTACATTGTTCAAAAGTTTGAGGTTGGTAAGATTTTGAATGAAGTCTCTTCTGCTTAAAAATACAGTAAAAATGTGAAATATTATTATCATTTAAAACAGCTGTTTTCTATGTGAATTTGTGTTAAACTGTAATTTATTTCTGTGATCAAATCTGTATTTTCAGCATCATTACTCCACTCTTCAGTGTCACACGATCTTCAGAAATCATAATAATATGAAACATTTCTGATTATTATCAATGTTGAAAACAGTCGTGCTGCACAATATTTGAGTGGAAACATTGTTATTTTTCAGGATTAACAGATGAATAGAGTTCAGAACAGCATTAAAAATGATTATACATGTCTTTCTCTTTTGATCAGTTCACACAATGTCCAGCTGCTCTGTGTATCTGTTACTTGAAGCGATCCTGTGCTCATCTATCTCCACCCACTGAAGACAACTCAAGCAGATTGACCCACAGAAAACACTGCTGTAAAGAACAAACACGTGTATAACGGCTGATGTTCTGTTTCTATCCGTCTTTAACGACTGAACGGTGCACAGTAATGAAAATCACCAACAGAAGCGCTCAGATATTACGATCTGATACCATACACCGTGTGCTGTTTTACTGAGCACATCTACAGCACACAGCACAGGTTATTCTGGGTTAAACTCCTGAGCGCTGGGCTGTGTGTTAAAGCACAGCTGATACTCTAGGATGAGCTGAGAATCAAAGCCTCAGAGACCAGAGCGCTGACACCTCACTCAATGATTCTGCATCTCAGCTTCAGACGGACCAAACACACCAGAGCCTGAACCGCACTGTAAACATACGACACACACACACACACACACACACACACACACTCACTCACTCAATGATTCTGCATCTCAGCTTCAGACGGACCAAACACACCAGAGCCTGAACCGCACTGTAAACATACGACACACACACACACACACTCACTCAATGATTCTGCATCTCAGCTTCAGACGGACCAAACACACCAGAGCCTGAACCGCACTGTAAACATACGACACACACACACAATCAATGATGCAGCACATGCTAAATAATCAACACTACTACACACATACTTAGCCAAAAGATTGAGGACCTCAGAGGACATTATCAAAGCAAAAAACAACAATAATAAAGAATAATAATACATATATAAATACACACAGACACACACAGACACACACACACACACACACACACACACACACCCGTTCATCCACCAATTCATCCATTCATGCAACAAACCATCTTCCATCCATTCAACCACCCATTAATCCATCCATCCATCTATGCAACAAATCATCATCCATCCATTCAACCACCCATTCATCCATCCATCCATCCATCCATCCAACAAACCAACATCCATCCATTCAACCACCCATTCATCCATCCATCCATCCATCCATGCATGCAACAAACCAACATCCATCCATTCAACCATCCATCCATGCAACAAATCATCCTCCATCCATTCAACCACCCATTCATCCATCCAGTCCATCCATCCATCCAACAAACAAACATCCATCCATTCAACCACCCATTCATCTATCATCCATCCATCCATGCATGCAACAAACCAACATCCATCCATTCAACCATCCATCCATGCAACAAACCATCATCCATTCATTCAACCACCCATTCATCCATCCATCCATCCATGCATGCAACAAACCATCATCCAACATCAAACCATTAAAATCATCATCCATCCATCCCCACAATCATCCCATCATTTTAACTATTTATGGCCCATAAACAGCATTGACTTCATTGAAGTATTTTGTCTGTTTGTTTTCCCAACACTTTCAAATTCAAACATCAGTCATTCAGAAATGTTAAAAAGCCATTCTTGCGTCTGAGCTTGTGACTCGTGATCATATGGTTTCACACACACACATTTCACATAACGCATAAGCAAATAAATAAGCACACAACATCCCTTGAGCATAAGTTGATATGATTTTATACAAAACCAGCTCAAGGAGATCAGCCGAAACACTCATCCGTTCACAATAACACTTCCAGTAAGTGGCCCTTAATAACGAGTCTTTACTGGAGCTGTCCGAGCGGCTGTGACTGACCGGAGATCAGCAGGCGGTCAAACACTCACTAAACTCTGACCCGATGAAGAACACGTCTAAGAGCTCCGTTTGCTCAATCTATGGCTTTAAAAGAGCTTTTCCACTGGAATGACGGTGGACTAATTACACGCTGAAACTCACTGACGCTCACACTAGCAATCCTGATCCGAACGGCTTCCCAGAACAACCTGTTAAATCCACCGGAAACCCAAACAACTCGCCACTAAACAACTGTGCTTCAGAATCCCACTGCGCCTGCTCAAATTATAATAATACTACAACGGGATGGAAATAGATTTATGTCATTATTATTATATTGTCTTTTTATTGCTAATTATTACGTTTTGTTTTTGCTACAATAATTATTGTTATTATAATAGAATTAAATAAAATATACAATACATTATAATAATAGTTATTATTATATTTATATTTATGTAATAATAATTAAACTACATTGTGACCCTGGACCACAGAACCAGTCTTAAGTGTCAATTTTTCGATATTGAGATTTCTACATAATCTGAAAGCTGAATAAATAATTTTCCATTGATGTATGGTTTGGACAATATTTGAAAATCTGAATTTTGTAAAAAAAAATCTAAATATTGAGAAATTCGCCTTTGAAATTGTCCAAATGAAGTTCTAAGCAATGCATATTACTAATAAAAAATTAAGTTTTGATATATTTACGGTAGGAAATTTACTAAATATCTTCATGGAACATGATCTTAATATCCTAATGATTTTTGGCATAAAATAAAAAAATTATAATTTTGACCCATACAATGTATTTTTGGCTATTGCTACAAATATACCCAGCGACTTAAGACTGGTTTTGTGCTCCAGGGTCACTTTTATTATTGGTCCAAACAAAATAATAAATTCATAGTTTAACTGTTAAAGAACTAGGGGTGGGCATAGATTAATTTTTTTAATCTAGATTAATCTAGATTAAAATGGCTCATTTGAATTCTGCCGAAGGCATTCAGAATATGTGTGCTACCCAAATAATGGCTAAAAGTAAGTCTTTGAGAACGGGGTTCTCAAGCTGAGAAAGCTGTTCTACTATGATAATTGGTGATGAAAATAAACTATGTTCATAAGATGTACTTGTGTTTACTAACTGTTTATTCAGTTAAACATGAATGTTGAACTGTAGGCCTACATAAGAGGTCGTGATGAACTGTTTACAGTTTCCATTGGGAAGCTTCTTAAAAATAAATTTTTCCCTGAAGCAAACCCGGCGGCTTCATAGCTGCATCCATGTTAGCACGTCACGTCTGATGTGGTAATTTCACAGTAACGTTAGGCATACACACAGGTTCGAAGCAGAGGGTGACACGGGAGTGAATTCTCAAGTTCACATGAGACCTAAAGCGCATCCTGTTTGCTTAAAAGCGCAACGTTTCGTTGTTATTCGAGTGTACACCAAATAAACGTAGAGTCTTTACAGATTCGAAAGATGTATTAGGCTACTTTTATCTGTATTATGACCAAGAATGACGGAGATTTTAAGAGCAAGGTGAGCGCACCGGAGCCTGTCCTGCAGCAAACGCGCTTCCACACAAACACTTCAATAGCGCACATTTCTCTAGGTTAACATCATATTGAGCGGCCATGTAAAGTTGCTACTACATACATCTTTCAGATGAAAAGCCAATATTTGAGGTTGATGAATGATAGATGAGCATTTGGATATCCTGCCCGATTGTATTACCACATAGACCAGCCGTTAACAATCTGTCCATCACGGACTGCGAGCCTCTAGTTCGAAGACTCGTTCTCGCCCCTACAGTGCAATTCGGCTAGGTATACATCCGCCGCTAAAATATCAGGGTGAAAGTCATCATAGCTTGCATAGTATAGACCCAGCTCCCAACCCAACTTTGAGAATAGATTAACGGCGATATTTTTTTATCGCCGATAAGAGTCTCGCGTTAACGCAGCGCGTTAACGCCGATAACGGCCCACCACTTATAAAGAACTGAATCACTAAACAATGGTGGTGATTGAGAGAACACAACTAATTAAATACATTTTCATAAATGTAAAGTCACCACTGTCTTATTTTTTAATGCTACAAAACAGCGGCACTTCAGAAATCATTTGGATAAAAGAAGAAAAGAAAGAAAAACACTTAAAGTAGTCAACATTTGAAGTGGATCAAAAAAGTGAATCAAAGCTGTCCTAAGACAAGAACGGGTTTTGTTTAGGTTTTAGGACCTTTGAAGAAAGGTTTGATCCACTTCAAATGTGACTACTGTACATATTTAGTTCAGGTTTGTAAAATGAAAGAGAAACTCCTGATTCGTCATTGATTGTCAGGCTCCGTCTACATTTGAAATGCTCTCCGTCCACATCAAGCGTTTTCCAAAAGTTTCTCATCCACACTGAAACATCAGAAACGTTAAACTCGCTTCCTGCACATGTGTAAAACATTATAAAAGCTCACTGAGATGATACAGATGGAACAGACATAATAACGTTTTCATGCACTTCTTCTGCCAGGATCATTTTTTCTGAAATATCTCATCATTCACTGATGTGTCCATGTCGCGCTCAATCGTGTTTGATCTAAAAAGCAGCTTCCCTCATGTTTCGCCGCAGGACAGCAGCTGTGAGTCATCTCTTTAGGACTGTAATATGAAGAGTGAATGAAGTAAATACCTTTAGCAATAGTGTGAAAGTGAATAGCACATAACAGGTACAATTACAATTATGTATGTATAAACATAGATGCCTATTGATACGATATGAGTCACATGACTAAACAAGTGTAATGGATGTATGCCAGTAAGGGCTGTGTGTAAACCTCGCTAGAGGCTGTAGCCTTTGGCGTTCCTTGTTAGAGCCTCCCGCGCTGGAATCCCGGGTTCGAGACCCGCTCGGAGCAACAACGAGTTGTTGGTGGTGTGGACCCGGGAGGGGGTGTGTTACATTGGTGCCGTGACCCGGATGGGAGTGAGGTTTAGGGGGGGTGAGTGTAACGGATGTATGCCAGTAAGGGCTGTGTGTAAACCTCGCTCCCCTGACCTCAAAAAGAGGCGCTCTAGCGACTGACGCTAGAGGCTGTAGCCTTTGGCGTTCCTTGTTAGAGTGCCCGCCTCCCGTGCTGGAATCCCGGGTTCGAGACCCGCTCGGAGCAAGAACGAGTTGTGGTGGTGTAGACCCAGGAGGGGGTGTTACACATGCGTCATCGTTTTTCGTAAGCATCCATTTTCACAGTCCACAGTACAACGTGAAAACTAATTTATCCACTTTGGAGAGTGTTTTCCTCCTTTTCCTTGACAAAAACGTCATCTGAGTGTGGATGGAAGGCCAAAACGGAGATAAAAATATGCATTTTCACACGAAAGCGTATTAGTGTGGACATGGCCTCAATCTCTCAACAAACCCAAACAAAAAACACTGAATAAACATGTTTGTTTTTCTGAAACTGAATCTCACGCCACACTAAATGAATCGGTTTACTCATGAAAACACGTCATCATCATCATCATGGTCACTGTTATCATCTTCAGATATGATGATCTGACTCTAAACACAAACGCACATGAATCACACACACGATGGATGATCCAGACGGGGACGCTTTAATACTCTCAACATAACGGATTACAAGGATTAGAGAAAATCATCTCAATGATCCATTACAGTATCTACGGCATGAGCACCGGAGACATCTGCGCTGTTTTACTATTATAGCTGTAGTCGTTTTAAATTAGATTTGATTTTTATACTTTCTGCTTTCACTCTAATTTCAAAGTTTTGTTATTTTATTTAGAGTAGTTATATTATTTTTATTTTCATTTCGAGTTATTTTAGTATCACTGATATACTAGTTTGTGTTAATATTTTTATATTATTAATATATCATATAATTATTTATATTATTTTAAATCAGATTTTATTTTTATATTTTAATTTTAGTCATTAGTTTAATAATTTGGTCAATATTTTTGTTATTTTTTATTTTAGTGTTTAGCTATTTTAGTATCACTGATATAATAGTTTGTGTTAATATTTTAAATTTTATTTAATTTTTATATTTTCATTTTAGTAATTAGTTTAATAATTTGGTCATGTGTTTTTGTCAATTTTATTTAGTATTTATTTTAGTGTTTAGCTATTTTAGTATTACTGATATACTATTATAGTCTTTATAAATATTTTGAATTAGTTTGATTTTTATTTTAATATTTTTTTCTTAATATATTTGGGTTTTGTCATTTATTTAGTTATTTTAGTATCTTTTTTAGCATTTAGACATTTTCGTATAATTTATATACTATTAGAGTTTTTATTAATATTTTGAATTTGATTTTTTATTTTAATATTTTCTGTTTTCTTTTAATTTTAGCCAAAGTGTCAGTCATTTAGTTGTGATTTATCATTTTTATTTAGTTATTTTAGTCCTCTTCTATTTTAGTTTTTAGTTATTTTAGCTTTTTTATTTATTTGAGTAATTTTAGTTCATCAGCTTGAAATAATAAATAGTGCTTTGGCAACTAGTGGAAATAAAAAATAATAACAATATTTTATTATTCTATTATTTCAAGTAACAAAAATCATATTTTATAGTTGTATATATATTGTGATCAGCTGAGCTGATTACCAAGAATGAGTGTTTGTCCGTTTTATCCATGCATGAAAAGCAATACATTTTAATAAAGCATCAAACATTTCTGTGCATTTCACCTCCAGAATCCATCCATATATTCTCACAATCAACAATTCATTTGGTACTACATGCAATCTACTGTATACATCGAGTTAGTGCCTTACAGAGGATCATGATGCAAAGATATTAAAAAGTCCAAAAACAGACATCGTCTGAAATATCCATGTTTCTGAATCTACAATAAACACGACTGATCTGATTCAAATAGTTGAGCTCTATTCAATATTTCCCTGCTAAGGCCAGCGTGTCTGTTTTCCACACACCTGTGGGCTTTTACTAACATTTCAGCAGACAGATGTAAAATGACTGCATGCATTGAAATAATGATGCGTTTGAGGGTCTTTAAAATGATTGAGGTGGACTTATAAAAACAAGGTCACATGACCTCAGACAGACACAGAAACCGCTGCACACTAGTTAGTGGTCTGAAATATGACATGCTAAAGAAACCACGTCTCTGTGTATTTATATCAAGATTACAGCAGCTGCTTCACTGAAAAACATCTCCACCTCAGTCATTATGAAGATCATTAACTATATGACTATATTTAGCTTCATAATCATCCTGGTGTGATGTTTTCTTGAAGAATGACAGTGCTTGAGGATAAAGTTCTGCTTAATTCAACGCATTCAAGTACAATGCAAAATACAAATATATACAAGTGCAGACTAACTTTTGTTTTATCCAAGTAAAACGTTAAATTAAAATAAATAAATCAAGTGTAAAGCTAGTCTGATGTATTGAAGATAACAAGTGTATTTACACACTCCCTATTGTGAAGGACTGCCTCATGAATATTAATTAGGTCACATGTCCTAATTAATATTCAATACCGTTCAATACGATGACATCAAGTCAGTCAGTGACCCGCCCACTTGATCCCCTCAAGTACAACACTCCATCTGTGAGTTAACACACACGCACACAAACACACACACACACACGCACGCACACACACGCACATGTACACACGCACGCACACACACACACTCTCTCTCTCTCTCACACACACACACTCTCTCTCTCTCTCTCTCTCTCTCTCTCACACACACACTCTCTCTCTCACACACACACACACACACACCTACACACACACAGACACTCTCTCACACACACACACACACACACACACACACACACACTCTCTCTCTCTCTCTCTCTCTCTCTCTCTCACACACACACACACACTCTCTCTGTCTCTCTCTCTCACACAGACACAGACACACACACCTGAACTGGACCCTAAAACCCAAAAGACCAAACCAATCAGATAATCAATCACTCAAAATAAGAATGAAAACCCAAACCGAATCAAGTTTGAATTAATGAGAGAAATGGCCAAGGCTTCAGTAACTCAGAGTCATTACACATGACGGCTCATTACACAGACATGGCGTCTCTTCAGAAGGACAACGGCATATTCTCTGCTAAGAACAATATGACACGAGGGCAAAATACATCTGATGTTTGTCTTTTTCCAGTGACCATAAAGTCCATTCCACTCCAGACTGCGTTTGGCTCGCATACGTTTATTTAATATCACTTACAGTCTCTCTGAAACATCCGGCTTCATTAATACCGTACGAGATGCCTGAAAACTCGGGTTCGTTGTCCAATGAAAGCTTGTGTTTTTATGGGCAATAAAATCTTGTATATTGTAGCCAACATGCGTCACGACTGTAAAAGCCCTGAAATGTGTTGAACAGGAACGCTGTTGTTTCTACCTGCAGGAGTCTGTCCTGAACCCTGACATCACTCTAAACGGCCAGAAAGAGAAGCATTCGGAGAAATGAATCTGAAATAACAATCTGAAGGCCTTTTCCTGGAGACGAGCCGTTTATCATCCTCAAAACACACACAAATGAAGACTACTTAACATGATGTCTTAATATAGTTCACTCAAACTCACACAGTCATGCTGAGTTGTTACGGTTTTCTGGGTGGTGGTTGCTAGGGTGTTCCAGTGGTGTTGTGGTTGGTTTCCAGGGAGTTGTTTTGCAGTTGCACCATCTTTTGGGTGGTGGTTGCTAGGGTGATTACCAGGGCATTACTAAGCAGTTTCTATGGTCTTCTGGGAGATGGTTGCTAGGGTGTTGCTGTGACATTGCTATGGTGTTGTGGGTGGTTGCTAGGGCGTTGCTATGGTGTTGTCAGGTGTTGCGATTAGGCTGCTTTGGTGTTGTGGGTAGTTTCCAGGGTGTTGCTAAGGTCTACTGAGTAGTGATTGCTATAGCGTTGTGGGTGGTTGCCAGGGTGTTGCTAAGGTCTACCGAGTAGTGATTGCTATAGCGTTGTGGGTGGTTTTTTTCCAGGGTGTTGCTGTGCAGTTTCTATGGCATTGTGGGTGGTCGCCAGGGTGTTGCTAAGGTCTACTGGGTAGTGGTTGCTATGGTGTCATCAGTGATTGCCAGGTGTTGCTATTAGGCTGCTTTGGTGTTGTGGGTGGTTTCCAGGGTGTTGCTGTGCAGTTTCTATGGCGTTGTGGGTGGTTGCCAGGGTGTTGCTAAGGTCTACTGGGTAGTGGTTGCTATGGTGTTGTCAGTGATTGCCAGGTGTTGCTATAAGGCTGATAGGGTGTTGTGGGTGGTTGCCAGGGTGTTGCTACAGTCTACTAGGGTGCTATGGTGTTGTCAGTGATTTGCCAGGTGTTGCTATAAGGCTGATAGGTGTTGTGGGTGGTTTCCAGAGTGTTGTTGTGCAGTTTCTATGGCGTTGTGGGTGGTTGCCAGGGTGTTGCTAAGGTCTACTGGGTAGTGGTTGCTATGGTGTTGTCAGTGATTGCCAGAGTGTTACTAAGTGGTTGCTATGGTCTTATGGGTGGTGGTTGCTAGGGTGTTGCGGGTGATTGCCAGGGTGTTGCTATAAGGCTGATAGGGTGATGTGGGTGGTTCCCGGGGTGCTGCTGTGCAGTTGCTATGGTTTTTGTGGGTGGTTATCAGAGCATTACTAAGCAGTTGCTATGATGTTCTGGGTGGTTGCCAGGGTGTTACTAAATGACTGCTATGGTCTTCTGGTTGGTGGTTGGTATGGTGTTATCTGTGATTGTCAGGTGTTGCTATAAGGCTGATATGGTGTTGTGCATGGTTTCTAGGGTATTTCTGTTCAGTTGTAAGGGGTTTGGGTTGTTGCCAGGGCATTACTAAACAGTTGCTATGATCTTCTGGGTGGTGGTTGCTAGGGTGTTGCTATGGCATTGTGGGTAGTATTGCTGTGCAGTTGCTCTGGGTGTTCCCAGGGCATGATGCTACTATGTTCTGGCTGGTTGCCGAAGTGCTGCTATGTGGTTGCTAGGGTGTTGTAGTACTATTCAGTGATTCATCAGGCCTGTTTCCGGGTTTGTGTGCAGCATCAGACTCTATATTCGTGCCTCTCCGACTGAAAACCCAGCCAGGGATCTGCTCTAAATTGTGTCTAATTTGGAGGAAAAGCTCCAAATGCTTTTATTGCACAATTGAAAATAAGCACTTATTTTAAACAGACGCATCCCAAAGCGCACTGAAATCCACCCTCTGACTTATCATCAAAAGCGTATAAAATATCTGTCCCCGGAAAGTCATTTCCCACCAAAAATGGATTTAAAAGTCGATTTTCTAAGATGCTAATAAACTAATTCCAGCCCGACGCCAAGCAGAGCTTTTCAATTCCGGCTCGCTTTGCTCAGATTTGTTCTACATGATGACTGGAACACAAATCTCTCAAACTCTCACAAAAACACATTTTACAAAACTAAATGACTGCAAAGTGAAAATACAGTCAACATTTCAGTTATTAACACTGAGCAGAATGAATCACATGCATTAGCAAAGCCACTGAATGGTGTTAATTGCAAGAGTGTAAATAGCAGTAATACTAATTACGATAATGATTGTTATAATCACACCTAAGCGAGGCGTGAGCACACACACACACACACACGCACACACAAACACACGCACACACACACACACACACACACACACACACACACACACACACACACACACACACACACACACACACACACACACACACAGAGCTATAGTGATTGCAATCACTGGTAATTACAATGAAGTCTCTTTCTAAGTGTTCTGTTTCTCACATTGTTCAAATAAATGACGTTTGAGATACTGAGATAACTGGAGACATCCACGCGTCCTGAAGAAGACTTAAATGTCTGATCACAGCCTTCAGCTCTGTTCAGAGAATACATGTCTGTTCCTACACAATGTGTCTGAAATCAGGTTTTATGTCAGGGAAAGTGTGTATTTGAGGTGAACGGACTGCTCGTCATGTTGTTTACACAAGACACAACAGGTAAACAGAGTAAACAGATAAGTAGTATAGCTCACCGTACTTCCCCAGCTGACGGATTACTTTTAGGAATCCCACAGTATTCTGACGTTAACACTTAACCAGTGGCGGGTGGCCACTGGTTAAGTGCTATTAGTTAAGTGCTATTAGTGGCCACTGTCTGCTCACACCGTTTAGTCACGAAGGAATCACATTCTAGAATGGAAATGAGTCGTTGTCAGGGAGTTGCTATGAGGTTGCATTTGTGTTCTGAATGGTTGCTAGGGTGCTGATATACTGTTGCTATTAATGGCTTCAGTTGCTGTGTGTTGCTATGGTGTTCTGGGTGGTTGCCAGGGCGCTGCTATGGTGTTCTGGGTGGTTGCCAGGGTGTTGTTATGCTGTTGCAATGGCGTTCAAGCTGGTTGCCAGGGTTTTGCTGTGTGTTTGCCAGGCTATTGCAGGTGGTTGCTATAGTTTTGCAATGTAGTTGCTATGATTATCTGGGTTGTGGTTGCTAGGGTGTTGCGGGTGACTGCCAGTGTGTTGCTATAAGATTGATGGGATGGTTTCCAGGGTGTCGCTATGCAGCTGCCAGAGCATTCTAACTGGTTGCCATGATGTTACTAAGTGGTTGCTATGATGTTCTGGGTGGTTGTAGAGTGTTGCTATGGATTTCTGGTTGGTTTCCAAGAGCGTTGCTATGTGGTTGTTATGATGTTATGGGGTGTTGCTATGTGGTTGCTAGAACACTGTGGGTGGTTGCTAGAGAGTTGTTATGCAGCTGCTATGGGTTCTAGTTGGTTTCCAGGTTATTGCAAGAGTGGTTGCCAGAGTGTTGCTATGTGGTTGTTATGGTCTTCTAGGTAGTTGCTAAGGTGCTGCTACATGATTGAAAGGGTGTTGCTGTGTAGTTGCTATGGCCTTCTGAGTAGTTGCTAAGGTGTTGCTATGGTCTTCTAAGTGGTTGCCTGGGTCGTGCTACAATATTGACAGGGTGTTTATGTGTAGTTGCTATGGCCTTCTGAGTAGTTGCTAAGGTGTTGCTAAGGTCTTCTAGGTGGTTGCCTGGGTCGTGCTACAATATTGACAGGGTGTTGCTGTGTAGTTGCTATGGCCTTCTGACTGGTTGCCAGGGTGTTGCTATGATGTTCATACACCAATAAAAAAACAGTGTTAATCAATCCTCGCTGCGGTCACAAGGATCATCGTTAAATCAAACTTGAGCATCATCATACATGAAGTTCGTCTGATCTAGGAGCTGTTCCTCAGACTTTATCCACCAAAACCAGCTGCCAAGTGACATCTGAGGTCAGCCGAAAGCGTCCTTGAGAACGAGACGCCTCTCCATCTGTATTCAGCTCACAGCATCTCTGTGTGTGACTGAGGAGAGTCCAACGGATTACAGACAAACCGCAAATATTTACACGCAAGACTTCGACCGGAAGGACAGATGAAATCGAAGGGAATTAATACATGCAACATTGTGGAGAAGGACAATCTGTGACGAAAGCATCATAACGTCTCAAAAAGCCCAAGCAAACGTCCTCAGATCATTTATTAAACATGAGTTCAGCTCTACGGACAGCATCTGTGATACACTATCAGAAATGAGTTCAACTCAATGCAGGTGAATGACTGGATGTGTGTTAATAACAGAGCACAGCAGTCTGGCTCATTAGGTCTGCAAAGACACTGATTATATACAGTAACATTTAAAAACAGACCAAATGAGTGTGATTTAATGATGTGTCCATTGAAAAACTACAGTACCCATAATTCCACCTTCAGAACAAAGAGTTCACTCCATGTAAACAGTTGCTTCTGGTTTCCATGCATGCATCATTTACATTAATTAATTTAGGATTTTACCTTTGACCTTAAAATGTTACCTGTCCAATTATGGTTTATTGCCATATTATATACGCCTACCACAACCTTAAACCTACCCTTACAGTAATGCAAATACATTAAATGTTGTTCAGCGTGAGGAAAATGATGCAATATTGATGATGCGCATGCGCAGTAAGCCCTGCTAGGACAATCTGAGGGGTTGGATAACTGTCAGAACACATTTTATTATTATTTTAGGTTTCACAGATTAACAGAAAGTTCAAAAGAACAGCAATTATTTAAATTAGAATTCTTTCATAACATTATAATTGTCTTTACTGCCACTTTTGATCAATTTAATGCAACAGAAAACACTTGATCAGTAGTGAATCTGGAGCTGTACATGGAGCTTAACGGATCTTGAATCCTGATGCTGATGATGTTAATTATTATATGATGTCATGTTAGGAGAAGTCATGTGACCCTGTGCTGGTTTCTCCTGTTTCTCACACATTCAACGCACGCACGCACACACGCACGCACACTCGCACACACGCACACACACACACACCCACCCACACCCACCCACCCACACACACACAGAGCTTTTAAAAGTAGATGAAAATGGCATTATTTGGCAAAATTATTTCACAGCAAGACAAAATACACAATTTCATGTCAATAAATTAAAGCGTGAATCTCTGGCTGCGAGGTGTGACACCAGACACAAACAGCACGTCTGTTTCTGAATGAAGCGCTAAATATGCAAAGAAAGAATTATGCTGGAATAGACAGACGTGTGTGTGTGTGTGTGTGTTTGTGTGTGTGTGTGTGTGTGTGTGAGTGTGTGTGTAAGTGTGTGTGTAAGTGCATGCGTGTGTATCTGTCTGTGTGTGTGTGTGTGAGTGTGAGTGTGTGTGTCTGTGTGTGTGTGTGTGTGTGGGTGTGTATGTGTGGGTGTGTATGTGTGTGTGTGTGTGTGTGTGTGTGTGTGTGTGTGTGTGTGTGTGTGTGTGTGTGTGTGTGTGTATCTGTCTGTGTGTGTGTGTGTGTGAGTGTGAGTGTGTGTGTCTGTGTGTGTGTGTGTGTGTGTGTCGTTTAATTCCAGTTCCACTGCATTCTGGCAGTAAAGGCAATTGATTTCTGGCTTGGGAGAGAAAGTGATCCGTCATGAAGGATTGGGCTTTAATTGAGCTTCTGTAGATCACTTCACAAACGAACCGATTCAACTTCTGCATACTGACTCGTATCCGTTACGGTCTCACTTCCAGGAACGCTTCTGAAAGCAGAAGTTTAATTCCGTCGCTGCACAAAGAAGCCTTTACTAATTCACTTCTACTCAGAACAGAATAAGAGTTTTCTTCAGATGAGAAGCATTCTTAATCTTCAGCTAGTCAACTATTAAATATTAAAATCACAGTTCAGCGTGTAAGTGTTACTGCTGTTGATTTTAAGAGTTTGAATGATGAAATTCAATCAGAGAGCTGAGATTTTAACTTAATATTCTAGTAATTTAACCAAATTCAAATGTATTTATTGTACTGTGATATATTTATTCATTAATTTAGTCATTTCATTTATTTAATAAGTAAATTAATACATGATTCTTATTTATTTGTTTATTTTTTAATAATTTAATAAATTTAATAATTTCATTTATGTATTTAGAAATTTGCACGCACGCACACACAGAAGTACAGACACACACACACGCACGCACACACGCACGCACGCACGCACACACAGATGCACGCATGCACACACACACATGCACACACACACAGAAGTACAGACACACACACACACACACAGATGCACGCATGCACACACAGAAGTACAGACACACACACACACACACACACACACACACACACACACACACACACACACACACACACACACACACACACACACACACACACACAGCCACCAAACCAAACCAGGCTTTCCATCAGCCAGACCTGAAGCTCAGTTATCCCAGAGTCAGCTGAAGCGGAGGAATGCTATGAAAGAGCACTTCAATGCAGCAGAAAACATGTCATATCTATCACGTGAGGAGAACGCCAACACATGCAAACGCAATCGTGCAGGACCTCAAATAATGTTCTTAATTATCTCATGGTCAATATTTGGTTTGATTTACGATACCATTCAAAAGCTTGGGGTTGTATTTTTTTATGTTTGTGAAAGAAGTCTCTTCTGCTCATAAA
>QVTF01018849.1:27500-97026 GCA_003573665.1 Oxygymnocypris stewartii
AAATATATACATGTGTTATTTCAATTTTCATATAAATTAATAAAACGTAATACATACATTAAAATAAACACGTTTATTTACATTTTAATTTAATTAAATGTAAAATAGTTTTAATTTAAAGAATTCTCATTTAAATATAAAAGTAAATTAATAAACACGTAAGTCATATAAATTAATAAAAAGTCATATATACATTAAAATAAATGCATGTTTATTTACATTTTAATTTAATATAAATAATTAAATGTAAAATAATATTATTTTCTTAATTCAAATTCTCATTTAAATATTAAAGTAAATAAATAAACAAACGTAAGTCATAAATAAATACATTATTCTTTACATTTTAAAATAAATAACCATGTGATTATTCATATTTTAATTTAATATAAAAACTACATTTATATTACAATTAATTAATTCCTTGAGAACTATAACTTGCCGCTCATGTCATCATATAGCCTTCACATTCTTCTGAATTGAGTGATCCTTCTCTATCAAGCTAGATAAATATCAGCATGTCAATTCTTGCTAAATCTCAATACTCTGAGTGAGTAACTGGTGCGGTCACAATCTGTCTGCGGGCGCGGGTCAGATATTATTGCTGCCGGGCCAGTTTTGGCCTGTTGTCGGCCACTGGAATAGATGCATCTGGTATAAACGAGTCCCAAAACTCAACGGCCAATTCACTAACAGCTCTCAAAACATGACTCCTGATGTGTTTTTGTAATTAAGATATTATTAACTACAACCAAACTGTCATATCATGAGATGTAACGGCACAAAACAAGCACAATTACACTGACGTCTCGAACAAACTCCTGTGAACGAGTCATTTGATTCAGTGAATCAGTTCAAACCAATGACTCAGTCTGATTCAACTGCTCGTTAATGAATCGCTTGCTAATTAGACTTGCTGTTCTTTATAATGACTGAATAAATGCAGTTTAAATTCATTAAAAAGAAGAGTGGTTCATTAACAGAGTATTCGTTAATGAGTTCAGCTCAGTTAATGGAGCTCTTTATAATGAGATATAAATACACAAATATAAAAAAGAAGAAATAAATACATTTTAAAAGACACTAATTTAGCGATTCATTAACATTGCATTCATTAATGAATTGCTTGGTTAGTGCAGTTCTTTATACCAATGAATTAATAAAAAATGTATTTAATATAAATGAATAATAAACACATTATTAACATAAATGTATTCCTATTCTGACACTTACATTTATAAAGAAAAATACATTTTACAAAATTTAAAAAGACTCATTAACAGTGCATTCATTAATGAAATTATTGGTTCTTTATAACTGCAACCAAAAATAAATATATTTTAAATTAATTACAAAAGAATGCACTAAACGAGCATTTTGTTTGGTTAGTGCAGTTATTTATTTATGTATGTAAATAAAAAATTCACATTATTTAGATTCACATTTTCATTTAATATAACTTAACAAAAATGTATTACATTTATATTTTAATGATATTTTATATCTATAATATTTGTTTATATAATTTATAAATAAATTAGTTTATAAATAAATACATTATACACAAAAAAATGCTGGAAGATTAATGATGCATTTGTTAATGAATCACTTCAGTGCAGCTGAATCAGAGTCGACTCATTGAATTATCTCAAAGCGACTCCCTGCAGGCCGCTGAGCGAGAGCGGCGTGTCTCTGAGCGAGAGCGGCGTGTCTCTGAGCGAGAGCGGCGTGTCTCTGAGCGAGAGCGGCGTGTCTCTGAGCGAGAGCGGCGTGTCTCTGAGCGAGAGCGGCGTGTCTCTGAGCGAGAGCGGCGTGTCTCTGAGCGAGAGCGGCGTGTCTCTGAGCGAGAGCGGCGTGTCTCTGAGCGAGAGCGGCGTGTCTCTGAGCGAGGGCGTGTCTCTGAGCGAGGGCGTGTCTCTGAGCGAGGGCGTGTCTCTGAGCGAGGGCGTGTCTCTGAGCGAGGGCGTGTCTCTGAGCGAGGGCGTGTCTCTGAGCGAGAGCGTGTCTCTGAGCGAGAGCGTGTCTCTGAGCGAGAGCGAGAGCGTGTCTCTGAGCGAGAGCGTGTCTCTGAGCTGAGAGCGTGTCTCTGAGCGAGAGCGTGTCTCTGAGCGAGAGCGTGTCTCTGAGCGAGAGCGTGTCTCTGAGCGAGAGCGTGTCTCTGAGTGAGAGCGAGAGCGTGTCTCTGAGCGAGAGCGTGTCTCTGAGCGAGAGCGTGTCTCTGAGCGAGAGCGTGTCTCTGAGCGAGAGCGTGTCTCTGAGCGAGAGCGTGTCTCTGAGCGAGAGTGTCTCTGAGCGAGAGTGTCTCTGAGCGAGAGCGTGTCTCTGAGCGAGAGCGTGTCTCTGAGCGAGAGTGTGTCTGAGCGAGAGAGTGTCTCTGAGCGAGAGTGTGTCTCTGAGCGAGAGTGTGTCTCTGAGCGAGAGTGTCTCTGAGCAAGAGTGTGTCTCTGAGCGAGAGTGTCTCTGAGCGAGAGCGTGCTGCTGAGCGAGAGCGTGCTGCTGAGCGAGAGTGTCTCTGAGCGAGAGCGTGTCTCTGAGCGAGAGCGTGTCTCTGAGCGAGAGTGTGTCTCTGAGCGAGAGTGTCTCTGAGCGAGAGTGTGTCTCTGAGCGAGAGTGTCTCTGAGCGAGAGCGTGCTGCTGAGCGAGAGCGTGCTGCTGAGCGAGAGTGTCTCTGAGCGAGAGCGTGTCTCTGAGCGAGAGCGTGTCTCTGAGCGAGGGCGTGTCTCTGAGCGAGAGCGTGTCTCTGAGCGAGAGCGTGTCTCTGAGCGAGAGCGTGTCTCTGAGCGAGAGCGAGAGCGTGTCTCTGAGCGAGAGCGTGTCTCTGAGCTGAGAGCGTGTCTCTGAGCGAGAGCGTGTCTCTGAGCGAGAGCGTGTCTCTGAGTGAGAGCGAGAGCGTGTCTCTGAGCGAGAGCGTGTCTCTGAGCGAGAGCGTGTCTCTGAGCGAGAGCGTGTCTCTGAGCGAGAGCGTGTCTCTGAGCGAGAGCGTGTCTCTGAGCGAGAGCGTGTCTCTGAGCGAGAGTGTCTCTGAGCGAGAGTGTCTCTGAGCGAGAGCGTGTCTCTGAGCGAGAGCGTGTCTCTGAGCGAGAGTGTGTCTGAGCGAGAGAGTGTCTCTGAGCGAGAGTGTGTCTCTGAGCGAGAGTGTCTCTGAGCAAGAGTGTGTCTCTGAGCAAGAGTGTGTCTCTGAGCGAGAGTGTCTCTGAGCGAGAGCGTGCTGCTGAGCGAGAGTGTCTCTGAGCGAGAGCGTGTCTCTGAGCGAGAGCGTGTCTCTGAGCGAGAGCGTGTCTCTGAGCGAGAGTGTGTCTCTGAGCGAGAGTGTCTCTGAGCGAGAGTGTGTCTCTGAGCGAGAGTGTCTCTGAGCGAGAGCGTGCTGCTGAGCGAGAGCGTGCTGCTGAGCGAGAGTGTCTCTGAGCGAGAGCGTGTCTCTGAGCGAGAGCGTGTCTCTGAGCGAGAGTGTCTCTGAGCGAGAGTGTCTCTGAGCGAGAGTGTGTCTCTGAGCGAGAGTGTCTCTGAGCGAGAGCGTGCTGTTGAGCGAGAGCGTGCTGCTGAGCGAGAGTGTCTCTGAGCGAGAGCGTGTCTCTGAGCGAGAGCGTGTCTCTGAGCGAGAGAGTTAAAGTGATAAACGCTCTGGTGTCTGGAGCGTCGAGTCTCTGGCCCCCTGCAGACACACACTGAAGAACGTCAGATTAACCTGCCACATCATCAGCTCTTCACTTCACGTCTGACTCCTCATCATAACACCTATTAGAGCGGTGTTTCTGACCCGGTCAGAGCGGATGAAGCACAGGCCAGACGACTGACCGATGCAATAAATGAAGAAAATAATACATTCAATTACAGAAACTTAATCATGTATTAACTCACTTACAAATGAATAAATAAATAAAGCAATGAATGATTTAAATAAAGAAATACAAAAAATAGTATTATAACAGTATTTATATTCTGTGTGCAATATATTCCATATCTAAATAAAATGCTTAAAACAAATATAGAATATAAATAAAATGGCAAAATTCCATACTTATTTATAAGTTTAATAAAACTAAATCCACAAACAACATTTGTTATTCAAATAAATTTATAATAAAACAGTTATAATAAAATAATAATATATTTAATATATTCATAAATTATTGTAAATTCATTTATTAAAGTTTATTTATTTTAAGTTAGAACTATATATGAATATTTATGTATAATGTAAAAAATGTATATTTTTTAATTACTTACATATTTATTTACTCATTCCTTGTATGTCTAAATAAATTAGATTTGAATAAATTGCAATGTTTCATAAAATAAATATATTATAAATGTATTTATTGTTCATTTATATTACATTAAAATGTTGTTCATTCATTCATATAATATATTGAATTATTTCCTGTATTTGATTTTATTCGGACAGGGAATATATATTTCAGAATTGTTATGAACTTGTTAATTTAATAGTATTTATTGGAGTTTGACAGGCTCTGTGCTCATGGCTTTCGTTGCTGTAAAGAGCTGTCAGATCTGTATATTCCCTTGTTTTGCTCTGCTGCAGAGAGTAAGTCAGACGGGTTCGTGTGAGGAAATGATGACAGATCTGTTGATTTTGGGCTGAACTGGGCTCTAATGATGAACTGAGAGCGAAGCACCTGCTTTAATGGAGCTGTTGACGTGACGTCCCTGAACACATGCAGAAAAATGATGAATCTCCTGTTTGGGCCCCAGCGAGGCGCGCAATACATCTTCATTTCAGCAGGCTTGTTGTAAATGTCACTTAATGAAAAACATCAGAGCGTATGACAAACGCGTCGGTTGTCGGTGAGACACGGAGCCGCTTAACGAGCCGGGGCTTATTGGACAGAGTTTCAGTGCATCACATCAGACTCCTGCGATCTCGTAATCGAGCGAGCGATTTCACAGTCTCGTTCTCCGGAGGATGAGCGGCATGCATCTGAGCCTGCGGGACTTTATATCCTATCATTTAGACACCAAATATATTGCAGAATGTATGTGGAATACTGTATAAAGCTGCTAAAGTAACTTTTTTGGGTTAAAAATAATCAATATTTGAGCAAGTACATAACCAGGCAGAGTTCAAACTTTATCATAACGGTTAGCTTATAGTAATGTTTTCTAATCTGAGTGATACTGATTCGAGCATGGCGTCATTATGTCACGTCTGTAAACATAAAGACGTTTAATACACTATATCTCATGTGAGGATCCTGCAGGTGACGCATCGCTTATAGCCTTTTCTCACCGCAGCTGGAATAATTAAATATCATTTTGATGGCGGATAGCAAGGTTTGTGTGTTTATGAAACACATGACTGAAATTAAATTATATTCCAGTTTTAAATGTGCATCTGATTACATACAGCCTACGTGGGATTGCACAAGATTTGTATTTTAAACAGCACCAAGTCAAAATAATTAGCTTTTTAGGTTAAAATTCGAATGGTGTGACAATTAGAGATTAGACCGTACAGAAATTGAAATCTACATGTAACGCGAATATTCGTCAAATTTAAAATAAAAATCCACATTTAAATGCAATAACATTGCAAAACTGAAAACAAGCCATTAATTTACATTTATGCATTTATCAGACGCTTTTATCCAAAGTGACTCACAGTGCATTCAGACTATACGTGTTTCATCAGTATGTGTGTTCTCTGGGAATCGAACCCACAACCTTTAGCGCTGTTAATGCAATGCTTTACCACTGAGCCACAGGAGCATGTGCACAGAACACATATTAATCGCATTTTCCAGCGGGACATCTATCAGCGTTGCACTCGCGTCTCGCACAAGAGCCGCATGTTTAGCATGTAAAATTAATATAAGGTCAACTTTTTAAAACATGTCTCATGACTTTATGCCGTTTTCCCATCCAAATGCAACTCATGTTGTTCAATGAAAAAAGTACTCTTTGTTTTCGGTCCTTTATATTAAACTATACATACATGCATGATGCTGTTTTGTTTCTAATTGTTTAAGAAACTTTATAAATTATATATGGTTTATAAATATTATTTAAACACTATGCACTTTTTCAAAGATATTTGTGTTATTTTATTGCTTTGAAGAAACGTGCATTAGTAATATTTTGCTCGATGCGCCCTCTTGTGGCCTTAGGAGATGAGACAAAAGCTTTTATGAACATAAATTATGCTTTTTAAATTCAAATATAATTCGAATATTGATAATATTTAAGTTCAAAATTAAAATTTTCAGCCACTTTGACAGCCCTACATTATATACACATAGTGTAATCATAATGATGATGTTCTTAACATTAACTCAAAACTCAAAATATGTCATTTCAATAACTAAAATACATATTTTACAGTCAGTTATGCACATTGATCATAAACCTAACATCTAGCGCAGTTTTAATGCACAATATTTCAAAACAAGCTTTTCAGTCAAATGTAATTATTAGTGCAATATTTCAAATATTTCAATATTTCATTAATCCATGTGGAAAATCAACCCATGGCAAAAGTTTAAAAGCAGCCCACTTCCATTGAAAAAAGTGCATACTTGGCAACCCAATGTGAGCAGCAGGGGTCACGTTGAGTATAGTGAGAGTGCCTTTTATTGTGTCCAGCCTAAGACACACCTGTACATTAATCATGCTGTCTAATCAGCATCTTGATATGACACACCTGTGAGGAGGATGGATTATCTCGTTCACTAACACAGATTTACACAGATTTGTGAACAATATTTGAGAGAAATAGGCCTTTTGTGTTCATAGAAAAAGTCTTAGATCTTTGAGTTCAGCTCATGAAAAATGGCGGCAAAAACAAAAGTGTTGCGTTTATAATTTTGTTCAGTGTATAAACACACTGTATAAATATGTATAAAATAAACTAGTATAATGTCAATTTAAATATGTAAAGAAAATACAAGTGTATGTGTGTATGTGTACAATTTATACACATGAAAAATATATAAATACATTATAAATAATATATGAGTATAATATATATATACACATCGTTTTAAAGGTCAGGCTAAAACTAAGATCAGAATTGCACACGTGTATATGTGTGTGTGTGTGTGTGTGTGTGTGTGTGTGTGTGTGTGTGTGTGTGTGTGTGTGTGTGTGTGTGTGTGTGTGTGTGTGTGTGTGTGTGTGTGTGTGTGTGTGTGTGTGTGTGTGTGTGTGTGTATGTGTGTGTGTGTGTGTGTGTGTGTGTGTGTGTGTGTGTGTGTGTGTGTGTGTGTGTGTGTGTGTGTATACACATGTATACAAACATACACACAAACATATACATATATGCATACAGATATATAGATAAAATGTGTCATTGCTAAATCTCTTTGTGGATGAGTGACGTTACTGTGACAGCCGTTTCTTCACAGTGAGTGAAAGTGATTGTGAAAGAGTGTGTGAGGAGTTATTAATATGAACACGCCTAATGCTGGAGTCTCTTTGACTCTCTGAAAGGCCTTTAAATGAGTACTACAGCGCTGGAGACCTTTATAACATACAACAGCTCCAATAATGACGGTCTGCCAGCCTCAGACACGAGAAAGCCGCCAGAGTCCAGCAGAAAGCACCGCGCGGCAGAGACAGGAGCATCGTCTTGAGAGAGAGAGCACGTTCAGGTGATCTGATAAAGCCGCCGGCCGAGAGGAGTTTAAAGAGCCATCGAGCTATAAGCCAAAGCAAATAGTTATTACGTGTGTGGAATAAACCCAGCGCTGTCCCCAGGCTCCAGAAATGATGAACAGCTACTCGTTAAGAAAGAAATCAAAAGTAAACTATAAATAAAACACTTTATTTGCTAACCTGCATCAATAAAGAATAATTGTAATAATTTATTTATAATCCATGCATTTAATAAATACATAAGATTTTTTTTATTAATTAATTTGAGTCTTTTTTAATAAACAAATGAATAGAATAAATTATTTAATAATTTATTAAATAAATGTATAGATGAATAAAATATATGCAATTTTATATATTTAGCCATTTATTTACCAAACTATTTTAATACAAGTTTTTATTAAATTATTCATTAATTAATTTACTTATATATTTGTTTGCTTGGGATTTAATTAATTATTCACTTATTTAATAAATACATAAACGTATAAATATATTTGTATTTATTCATTCATTTAACACGAAAATGTAATACAATAATTTAGTAATTTATTAAGTCCTTTATTTTATAAACAAACGAATATACATGCATTTGTTATTTAATAATTTAATAAACTAATGAATAAATACATTTGTTTAAAAATGTCTACATTTAAATATTTATTTAATCAATAAATGTATAAACAAATAATTAAAAAAACTACATTTTTTTATTTAATATTTTTTCTTTAACACAAATATAATACAATTGCATATTTATGTATTAATTTGTTAAATAAATACATGTCATGTGAGCATTAACGACATCAGAGAACTGTAAATATATGAATGTGATGTTAAATTATTGAAACAGTAAGTTCAAATCTGAGTGAAATTCAAGTAGATATTTGTGTTCAGCTGGTGAAGGTTTTCTGATATTATAGAGTAACATGATCATAAACGAATCATATTCAACACGTCAAAAATCCCCAAGAATCTGAGCCTGAAAAACAACACGCGGAGAAGTTCAAACACTGATGCACTTCAATCTTCTTTTCAAACAAGGTCAGCCTGTAATTTCTTCAAATGTAACCTTTTCTAGAGCCATAAAGTTACAGTAACACGTTACATTAAGAAATATTACTATTGTACTAAAATGTACTTCTCAAAATAGTAATAATCTTTAAGAAATATCAATCAAAATATGTTTTAATTCAAACAGTTCTGTTGTGCTTCATATTATTTGACAAAAATAAATATGCAATGTTTTGTTATAAATTAATTGTTATATTTTCATTTATGATATAAAAAGATTCATTAATGGTTTTTAATATTTTATTTATTAATTAATTTTATTAAAATACAGTAACACCATACAAAGTAATTTTTTTTAGCATTAACTTAATTAGTTAACATGAACTAACAATAAACAATACCACACATTTAGTAACTGTGCAAAGCATTACATTAATGCATTTTCAAATCAACAGTATTTTCATTAACTAATATTTAAAACGATTAATGGTGTAAAAATATGTTAGTTCATGTTAACTAATGCATGACTTTAATGCAAGACTTTATTGTAAAGTAGTACCAAAAATACATACTTTTCTGTTTAATATTTTAATTTCCATTTTTTTTAATTAGTATGACATTTTCCATTCAAATTTGAATTGCAATTTAGCATCATATGCAGAACAGAAATTGTATACAGTAGGCAGGATTATCAACACTAAAATGCTACAAAGCCGTTCATAATTGATGCATTTTGCAGTGTATTAATGTGAAGCTGCTTTGAAGATGTATTGTATGAAGCGCGTCAGATATTAATGACTGAAATGCAAGGGTAGCACAATACAAATATAATTTGCAATGCAATGAAAGTATGTTACGTACTGAACAGTCAGAAGGAGTTAGCTTCATCTGTCTTCTTATAGAGTTAGTTTGCGGTTTCATGCATTCGGAGATTATATAGTAGGTTATTAATATGTATTGTGCATCATGGGAATCTAAGAGAAATCTATCGCCCCCTAGAGTTTGGAGGTTTGTTACTGATGCTGTAAAACAGACAAACGAGTATATTTCTGTCCTCGGATCTCATTGAAACGACTGAACGTCACACAATCAGATTCTCATGCATCTCTGACATGTAAAGGACGAATGAAGAACAGTTAATCAGCTCTAAAACTTTAGCATTTCAGCTCAGATCTCCAGCGAGACGCCGCGCTTCAACCTTTAATTTACTTTTCACTGACAAATTGGCTTCTCGGTCCCTCGGTGCTCAAGAAGCACAACTAATTCTCTCCGTGTGAGAGTCCTCGTGGAAATAAGCCCGATTCTGGCTTTCCGAAGAGTTTTAATAAGCAATTAAAGCCTTCAATAGGAGCTCCTAATTAAAGGCATGTTAAACAAACAGTTATGAATACAGAAGAAATATTGACAATGGTTTAGGTGCCGCACGCTCACGAGGGAAACCCTGAGCTTATTAGAAAGCATGAAATTAATTTCAGCTCGGTCTGTGAGAAGTCCCTCCTGCGCCGCTATAACGAACCCTAACGAACGCCGCTCATCAATAACACCGCAACAAATACACTTACAGACTCATTTTATATATTTCACATATGTATTTGGGATCAGTAAGATTTGTTAATGTTTTTGAAAGAAGTCTCTTCTGCTCACCAAGGCTTTATTGATTTTATCAAATTTACAATACAAATTATGAAATATTATTATAATTTAAATCAGCTGTTTTCTATGTGAATATGTGTTAAACTGTAATTATTTCTGTATTTTCAGCATCATTACTGCAGTCTTCAGAGTCACATGATCTTCAGATAATAATATACTGCTCAAGAAACATTTTTGATTATTATTAATGTTGAAAACCGTCGTGCTGCTCAATATTTTTGTGGAAACTGATGCATTTTATTTTTCAGGATTCAAAAAAGTTAATAAGAACAGCATTTATTTTACATAGAAATATGTTCAAAAGTTTGGGCTCAGTTTTTTCTTTTCTTTTTTAAAGTAATTAATAGTTTTATTTAGCAAGAATGTGTTAAATTGAGGGGGGGGGGGTTTAGTAAAACTTATATTGTTAGAAAACAAACATTTTATTTTGAATAAATGTAGTGTGTTTGTATATGTATATATATATATATATATATACAAATTATAAATAAATTTGTATCAATATTGAACTTTTTGTTTGTTCGTTTGTTTTTTGTGGTTCTGTGTAGTTTAAAAAATCAAAGAATTGTAATGAATAAAAAGGGGAAATGCAGTAATAATGCAGTAACACTGTTTCCACATTCACTCATTAAAGAGAAGCTGCTGATCAGGTTTAGTTTTACAACATTACACAGCAGGACAGCTCTTAACGAGAGGCTGTGCTTTAGTGCAATAACATAAAGCAGGTAGCAGACGACGCATTGCACTTGTTTGTCCTTCATTACTTCGGCTCTTTTTATTCTCCTGGAGGATCCAGTCCCAGGATGAAATATCGAGCTGTGATTCTCCAGATAACAGCAGTAAATACGGCATGATTCATTCGCTGGGAACGCGTGCGAGTCGAGCCAAGAACACAACGCCTCTTACTCATCCGCAGATAAGAAAGGACTCGGAGAAGTGTGAACGCCTCCCGTATTCTGGGAGGTTTGGCTGTGTTTTGGTATTTATCACGACACATGGATCTGGTTACGATACTCAGCCACACGTTCATCAAACGCGCCGAGTGCCTTTAGCGTGTCAAACGCTTGTGTCATTTGGCAGCGTCTCGTGCATATTTCATTTCTTTCTGAAATGGATTCAGTATCAGCAGTGATTCACGATATCACGAGAGCGTTATATGGGATCCAGCAGCCTCCCGTCTGATATAAATCTGTCCTTGCGTGTGTGACTGAGTTCAGCGAAGGTTTGAAGAGAAACTTCTCTTTGGCGTGACCGGACGAGGCTTGGAAGGGAAGCAGTTCATCAGTCGGATTGAGTTTGGTTTAGTATTCACGTGTTGTTTAACTGCGCTGCACTCAAGTCCATGACAGACAGTCCTCCAGCTCTTAATGAAAGCAAAGACTGTTGAACTGGACAGCATGGATGTGATATTGAGCGGCGACGCTAGATGCTTACATTCACCTCCTAAAATCAGTCCTTTTTATTTACATATACATAAATATACACAGCACACATGCATGTATATATTTCAGATTTTTTTTTTATATATATATTACATATATTTACTTATAATATAAATTATATGAATAAATACATGTAAATATTTTCTTTATATATACTGTATGTGTGTGTATTTATATATATATATATATATACATAATAAATATACAGAACACACACACACACACACACACACACAAACATGTACAACATATTATCTACAATATGTGCTTGATATCATACTCTTTATTTATTATTTGTTGTGTGTGTGTGTGTCTCTCTCTGTGTGTGTGTGTGTGTGTGTGTGTGTGTGTGTGTGTGTGTCTGTCTGTCTGTCTGTCTGTCTGTCTGTCTGTGTGTGTGTGTGTCTGTATGTGTCTCTGTGTCTCTGTGTGTGTGTGTGTGTGTGTGTGTGTGTGTGTGTGTGTGTGTGTGTGTCTGTGTGTGTGTCTGTGTCTGTGTCTGTGTGTGTGTCAGTGTGTGTGTTTGTCTATGTGTCTGTGTGTGTGTGTGTGTGTGTGTGTGTGTGTGTGTGTCTGTGTGTCTGTGTGTGTGTGTGTGTGTGTGTGTGTGTGTGTGTGTGTGTGTCTGTGTCTGTGTCTGTGTGTGTGTGTGTGTGTGTGTGTGTGTGTGTGTGTGTGTGTGTGTGTGTGTGTCTGTGTGTGTGTGTGTGTGTGTGTGTGTGTGTGTGTGTGTGTGTGTGTGTGTCTGTGTCTGTGTCTGTGTCTGTGTCTGTGTCTGTGTGTGTGTGTGTGTGTGTGTGTGTGTGTGTGTGTGTGTGTATTAGTGCCGTCACACGATTAATCGCATCCAAAATAAATGTTTTTGTTTACATAATATATGTGTGTGTTCTGTATATTTATTATGTATATATATATATATATAAATACACACACATACAGTATATATAAAGAAAATATTTACATGTATTTATTCATATAATTTATATTATAAGTAAATATATGTAATATATATATTAAAAAAAAATCTGAAATATATACATGCATGTGTGCTGTGTATATTTATGTATATGTAAATAAAAACTCGCGATTAATTGTTTAACAGCACTAATATATATATATATACACACATTATAATATTAAAAATATATATTTATACATTTTACTTGCATAAACGTAGTGATCAATATTTGACACTAAAATAACTAAATATAAATATAATACTACAACTAAATAATTAAATAAATAAATAAACATACTCCATGCATACAAAACATTACAAAATACATGCGAAAAATCTGAAAAAATAAATGAGGTTTATTTTGAGGATCTCAAAGCATTTGAAAGTTTCGTTCCCTCACTAAACAAATGTATGCATCTCTTCCAGGTGAAAATGAGTGTTATGAGGGACCGAGAAAGAGCTGAAGTGATGAAGGAAAAGCAGGCTGTGCCGCTTAAGAAGCGCTTTATGTTATTACATTAACTATTTGCTCAGCAGAGCCTCTCATGCAGAGCGTCCACGCTCGCTCGAGCCGTTTATACAGCTGGAGAAACCCGGCTAAGCACCGCTCTCCAGGACACTCGCTCCGAAAGCAGAGCGGTGTAATTAATGAAAACATCAGAGGGAGGAAGGGCCCGGGCTAATCCAGCGGTGAGGGTCACATCCATTACTGAGAGCCCGAGTGAAACACTGAAGACGACATGTGCAGCACTCAGCATTAAAACACAGATCTGAGCGCTCCTCACACATCATCCGTCAGGGATGAACACATCCTCAGCAGCACGTCCAGATCTCCAGATCGTGTGCTTTCTTCTGTTACAGTGATGCATGTTCTTCTTCGCTCGGTTCACTTTTGACAAGCGAGCACGCTTTTGTGCATGCATGTCATATGTGGGTAAAACTTTTAATGTAAAAAATATAAATATAAATACATTTAAATAAATCTTTGTAAGCATGATCACTATTTAGCTAACTAGTTAGCTAGTTTCATATTTATTTAGTTTAATATATATATATTTATAAGGGTTGTCGCGATTCGTCGATTTTAGTCGACTAGTAAATTTTTTTAAATCGTCGAATTCATTTTGTTTGCGTCGACTAACCGGAAAAATAGACATTTTTCATATTCCACATATTCAGTTAATTACAGCGGCTATAGCATTTCTGTCCTAAAGACATGTCCAAATATTAAAGATGAAATGGATATTTGTATTAAATGGTGCTTGGTCAATATTAAACCAGGATTAGATCGTGCAGTGTACAGATAATCAGCAGGCCTTTGTTGTTAAGCGTAATCTACATTAGCTCTATTGTTTATTATACATTATGTATTTTAATAGTTTTGTTCAATATAACCATATGATTTCTTGCTTTGATATTTATTTGAACTAATTATTATTGCATCATTGCTATTATATATATATATAGAGAGAGAGAGAGAGAATATCTATATGTGTGTGTATTTTAAGTCATTTTAAAAGCTATTGTTCACTTACATATATTTTTATTTTCACAAAATAAATATTATAATTATA
This sequence comes from Oxygymnocypris stewartii, assembly GCA_003573665.1. Lineage (NCBI taxonomy): Eukaryota > Metazoa > Chordata > Actinopteri > Cypriniformes > Cyprinidae > Oxygymnocypris > Oxygymnocypris stewartii. The sequence goes on from QVTF01018849.1 coordinate 41,753, forward strand.
GGGCCCTATGAAATCCGTGTTTTTTCCAAATGCATTTTTTTCCATGTTCATTTTTCTATACTCTGTTTGAATGGTAAATTAAATTGTATTAATCAAAAAGCCTGTCTAATTAAAATCTGTTTTCCGTTATTTTCTGAATTCCATTTCTATGGTTCAATTAAATTTCAATAATCAAAAGCATCACCAATGAATTGATTTTATATTTAAAAACAAGTTTTAAAAATATTTTTTATTATATATATATATATATATATATATATATGTATTTTTATTATTATTATTATTTTTGAAATACTGCACATTAAAATTTTTCACCTAAATAAATAAATTCTGGTAAATAATATTTCTGGTATATGCTCCTTTAAAAAGTGTTTTTTTATGATAATTGTATTATTAGACTATAACAGGAGGACATAACACTGAACTGATTTCTTGCTTCTTGCACTTTACTTTTGCTCTAAAAAAGGATTTCATACAAATTTGGATTTCATTGGGTTAAATAAAAATATAGCTTATTATTAATTCTCAGAAAATATTAAGAAAAATTCTAGATTTTTTGTGGGAAATTAATAGTTTGTATTAATCGAGTAATCTATAAATTAGTCGATAGATCAAAATAAAAATAGTTGTTATTGGCAGCCCTAATATATATATATATATACTGTAAATATAAACACACACACACAGAGACACAGACACAGACACACACACACACACACACACACACACACACACACACACACACACACACACACACACACACACACACACACACACACACACACACACACACAGAGACACAGACACAGACACACACACACACACACACACACACACACACACACACACACACACACACACACACACAGAGACACAGACACAGACACACACACACACACACACACACACACACACACACACACACACACACACACACACACACACACACCTAATCTAATCTATAATAATATATATTTTTTTATATCATTATTTAATAAATGTATTATTTTAAAATAATTCAGACACATTTTTATATTTAACAAATATTATAGAAAGAGCATAATTAAAAATATATATATTATCAAGTTATAATAAAATATAAAATGTTTTAAAATATATACTTTTCAAAATCTTCAGACATTAATTTTTACACAAAATTTTAATTTTAATATACCTAAAAATATTATATATATACATATGCAACACATAAAATGAATATATACATATATATATATATATTATTTTTAAATACTTTATAATATTCTCAACATTTAGGACTCACATTATTCACAACAATATATTTTATTCCAAAACTTTCTTTAATACACAGATTTAGATATGTCCTTAAAATAGATTAAAATGACTCCACAGCAAGACAATTTTTATATAAATATTATATTATTTTTAATGTAATAATAATAATACTATACACATACTGTATCTGTCTATATCTATCTATATGACAAATATACGATTATAATTTATATTAAACTAATATACATACATTATATAACATATAATATTTTAAATAAACTTTTTTCAACTCAATCCACCTCAGATCTCAAATTCAGCGAATTAAATAAATACAATCATTCTGACTTAAACAAAAACATCAAACACACAAACGTGTCTTATTTTCCCTTCGTAGTTTTGTTTGTTCATCATAAAGCCTGGTTTGATCCAGGACTAGTTGAGTTAATCCGGTTAATTAAACCAAAGGGTCAGGGGTCAGATGTGATGTGGCCAACCATATCTCCAATAAATCCAGATATCATAAAACAACGGCACTGTATCTGAGGCGGACTGTGAATTCAATATTGTGTTAACACTGAACGCGCTCCAGCAGAAATATCAACAACATCCTCAGATTCTCCGGCGGATGAAATAACATTAGTCCCGGTTATTCATCGCCACTCGTGTGATTTATACACAGCTACAGATTCACACAGAACCAAAACATCATGAATCTGAATTATTAGACAGCGCTTCTCAGCTTTTATGACTCCAACACCTCACTTTCATACTCAAAAACATGTTTTGAATTTACAGAATTAGGAGTGTCCATGCATTAAAATATAGTACAATAAGATTCAAATGAGTCCATAGCAGGACTAAAGCTAAAACCCTTTAAATAAATAAATCAATAAATAATAATTGCTGCTTGAAATAAGTTCAATTAAATACAAAATATATATTTCAGCTAGTTGCCAAGGCAACATTTAATTTCCTTTACTTTAACTTGAAGTATAATAACTCAAACAAAAATTAATAAAAACTGGTAAAAAAAAAAAAAAAAAAGTGACGAAAATAATTATAAACATAATTTAAATATTTACATTTCAGAATTCCAGTTATTCAGGGATCCGACTTATTAATTTGTTCAAATGTGCATGACTTCATGACGTTTCCAGTCGTTCATGATTTACTGGATAATAATTCTGGATAATAATTCATGAGAATAATTGTTTATTATTCTTTATTTTTTTAACTCACAAACCCAATCAATTAATTTACATCTAGAAATGAATTAATGAATAAATTAATTAATTAAAGTAGATTCGTAGTAAAAATACAAAACGCCCAAGCTACTTCAATATTTTCATAATTTCTACTTAATTTAATCCAAACATATAATAAAAATATTTAGGCATTATTTTTTATTAATTGAAAAATTTTAACTCAATAAGATTGAACACTCAACTCCAAGTAAGTTTATTGTAATATCGTTACACAAAATCCATGTTTAGATGTAAATATTTCAGGAATATTCTCTTCTAATGAAACCTTTGAAAAGCAATGATATCAAAATATTTTTTACAAACTGAAATAATGCAATGTTATTAACAAAATCGAACAACTATAGATGAGCACAAACACAATACGTACTATGTTTCAATGATATTTAATAAAAAAAGTATTATTACTTATATATTTATAAATGACAATGGGAGGATATAAATCTTCAAAGACAAAAAAAGAGTGTGAAATAAAAGAAATATCTTGACTCTTCTTCTTATCTTATTTTAAAGCTTGTTTTTGACGAGTCATTTTGAAGCCTCCTGTTTGAGAACCTCTGAATTATGACGATATAATAATATAGTGAACATATTTTAGCTCGACTATTATTGAATATGTAATGAACGTAGTCGTAATAACGGTTTGTTCGTGACATTTTAATTTCAATGATTAATAAAAATTTGAATTTAAAACGGTCTCGTTTTTGAAGCCACTTAACTTAAACTGAAAGATATATTTACTTAAAAGCCGCTTTAGTTATTGTGCAAACATGCACACAAGATGAATCAGTATAGAATTCCAAAACACTCGGATCTGAAGCACACACGAGATAACTTAAGGAATAGGCTATTTGTTGCGTAAATAAAGAAACAAACTTTCAAAATTAAATAAAGCAAACTGCTGGAAAGCGTCTTATAACGCCTAACTCTTACAGATTTAGAATTTGTTTTAACATGAGACAAACTAATCTGAACTAGCAGATACCAAAGGGCCATTGGGCAGCGGCGAGGAGCATGCGAGCGGAGCGGATCTCAGAAGACGCTCTCTGCTTGAAGGAACAGCTACCTCCCCCTGCTCACAGCCTGGGACTATTGACTGAAACAACTGTTGCCGAGTGCTTCAGACCGGAAGGATTTCACGATCTACAGACTCTAGCGTCTAGAACGGGTCTGTTAACGCGGACACACTGCAGTTTAAGTGAGAATCACAGCTCCACTAACAGAAACAGGAGAACAATCTGACGCGTGCCGAGGCACCGGTGGTTTCAGAAAGCTCTCTGACCGTCTGTTTCTACAGTTAAGGGTGTTTCTCGCTCTCTTTGGACTCTCTGTTCAGGAGAAACAGCCTGGACATGAGAGACGGCTTGAATCAATTCTTCAACACGCTACAGTCCGACCGAAGAAGCCCAGAAGAACAGAGAGCGACCAGAACCAACAATTACAAGAGCCTTGCCCTCAATCAGTCACAGACACGTGAGAAAAACACTCACTATATATGTGTATATATATATGATAATAGATTAGACTATATATGAGAATATATGTGTGCACACACATGTGTGTGTGTGTGTGTCCCTGTGTCTGTGTGTGTGTGTGTCTGTGTCTGTGTGTGTGTGTGTGTCTGTGTGTGTGTCTGTGTGTCTGTGTGTGTCCCTGTGTGTGTCCCTGTGTGTGGTGTGTGTGTTGTGTGTGTGTGTGTGTGTGTGTGTGTGTGTCTGTGTGTGTGTGTGTGTGTGTGTGTGTGTGTGTGTGTTTGATTGTTTATGTGTGTGTCTGTGTCTGTGTGTGTGTGTGTGTGTGTGTCTGTGTGTGTGTGTGTTGTGTGTGTCCCTTGTGTGTGTGTGTGTTGTGTGTCTGTGTCTGTGTGTGTGTGTGTGTGTGTGTGTGTCTGTGTGTGTTGTGTGGTGTGTGTGTGTGTGTGTGGTGTTGTGTGGTGTGTGTGTGTGTGGTTTGATTGTTTCTGTGTGTGTTGTGTGTCTGTGTGTGTGTGTTTGTGTCTGTGTGTGTGTCTGTGTGTCTGTGTTGTCTGTGTGTGTTGTGTGTGTGTGTGTGTGTCTGTGTCTGTGTGTGTGTGTGTGTGTGTGTGTGTTGTGTGGTGTCCTGTGTGTGTGGTGTGTGTGTGTGTGTGTGTTTGATTGTTTATGTGTGTGCTGTGTCTGTGTGTGTGTGTGTGTGTGTCTGTGTGTGGTGTGTGTTTGATTGTGTATGTGTGTGTGTTGTGTTTGATTGTGTCTGTGTGTGTGTGTTGTGTGTGTGTGGTGTGTGTGGGGGTGTCTGTGTGTTTGGTGGTGTGTGTGTGTGTGTGTGTGTGTGTGTGTGTGTGTGTGTGTGGTGTGTGTGGTGTGTGTGTGTGTGTGTGTGTGTGTGTGCGTGCGTGTCTGTGTCTGTGTCTGTGTGTGTGTGCCTGTGCGTGTGTGCGTGCGTCTGTGTTTGATTGTGTCTGTGTGTGTGTTTGATTGTGTCTGTGGTCTGTGTGCGTTGTTTGATATTTTGTCTGGTGTGTGTTGTGCCTGTGTGTGGGTTGCCTGTGGTGTGTGTGTGTGCCTGTGAGTGAGTGGTGCGTCTGTGTTTGATTGTTGTCTGTTGTGTGTGTGTGTTTGTGTGTCTGTGTGTGTGTGTGTGTATGTGGTGTGGTATGTGTGTGTGATTGTGTCTGTGTGTGTGTGGGTGTTGTGTTGTGTGTGTGTAACCTGTCGTGATGGTCCAGTTGAGGCAGAGGTTGAGGGACGTCAGGTTCCTGCACTTCTCACAACCTCCATCACTGTCTCAGTGTTGAGCTCCGAGATGTGCCGCAGGTCCAGACTGCTCAGGTGCTGCAGCTGCAGGTCACACACACACACACACACACGTTCAGCACATTCTGTGAAGCACATTAGTCACTAAACACTCCTAAAGCATCCCATTATCATTTCTGTATGACTGTGTTTGACCTCAACTGAATGAAAAGATTCATTTTCAATTTCATGCATTATTTATTTATATTGATATAAATTATATTTTATAACCACAGCCCATCAATTGGTCACTGGCTCCCATCATACAGGCACATGGTTTCTCATACCATTTCTACGCTGATGACACACAGCTCTATCTCTCGTTTCAAACCAGATGATCCAACGATAGCTGCACGGATCTCAGGCTTGCCCTGGCGGACATCTCGGCATGGATGAAAGAACACATCTACAGCTCAACCTGGCAAAGACTGAGCTTCTTGTCTTCCCGGGCCACTCCAACTCTGCAGCGATGATATCACGATACAGTTAGGTTCATCAACAATTACCCCATCAGCTTCGGTCAGAAATCTTGGTGTAATCTTCGATGATCAGTTGACCTTCAAAGAGCACATTGCAAAGACAATGCTCGATCTTGCAGGTTTGCTCTACACAACATCAGAAAGATCAGGCCCTTTCTGACAGAGCATGCTACACAACTTCTTGTCCAGGCCCTTGTCATTTCTAGGCTGGACTACTGCAATGCTCTTCTGACTGGACTTCCATCAAACACAATCAAACCTCTACAAATGATTCAGAATGCAGCGGCACGACTGGTCTTCAACGAGCTCAAAAGAGCCCATGTTACACCTCTCTTTGTCTCCTTGCACTGGCTACCAGTTGCAGCTCGCATTCAGTTCAAGACACTGATGCTTGCATATAGAACAACCACAGGCTCAGCACCCGCCTACTTCCACTCACTATTACAAATCTACATCCCCTCCAGAAGCCCCGCCTACTTCCACTCACTATTACGAATCTATATCCCCTCCAGAAGCCCCACCTACTTCCACTCACTATTACGAATCTACATCCCCTTCAGAAGCCCCGCCTACTTCCACTCACTATTACAAATCTACATCCCCTCCAGAAGCCCCTCCTACTTCCACTCATTATTACGAATCTACATCCCCTCCAGAAGCCCCGCCTACTTCCACTCACTATTACGAATCTACATCCCGTCCAGAAGCCCCGCCTACTTCCACTCACTATTACGAATCTACATCCCCTCCAGAAGCCCCGCCTACTTCCACTCACTGATGACAATCTACATCCCCTCCAGAAGCCCCGCCTACTTCCACTCACTATTACGAATCTACATCCCCTCCAGAAGCCCCGCCTACTTCCACTCACTATTACGAATTCTACATCCCGTCCAGAAGCCCCTCCTACTTCCACTCACTATTACGAATCTACATCCCCTCCAGAAGCCCTGCCTACTTCCACTCACTATTACGAATCTACTTCCCCTCCAGAAGCCCCGCCTACTTCCACTCAATATTACGAATCTACTTCCCCTCCAGAAGCCCCGCCTACTTCCACTCAATATTATGAATCTACATCCCCTCCAGAAGCCCCGCCTACTTCCACTCAATATTATGAATCTACATCCCCTCCAGAAGTCTGAGATCTGCTAGTGAGCGACGCCTCGTGGTGCATCACAGAGAGGCTCAAAATCACTCTCCAGAACATTCTCGTTCACTGTTCCTGGCTGCTGGAGTGATCTTCTTACCCCCATCCGGACCGCTGGATCCCTGACAACCTTCAAGAAACAACTGAAAACTCATCTCTTTCAACACTACTTGACTTCATCCTAAACTTAAAAAAAAACGTATTTCTCTTTCTCTTTCTCTCCTTCTCTTGCTAGCTTGTACTTATTTGAACAATGCCTGAGACTTGGTGTTATGGGCACTTCCTCTGTCTGTTTGCCTCTTCAAGATTAATCGCTTTATGTATTCTCCAATTGTAAGTCGCTTTGGATAAAAGCGTTTGCAAAATAACTAAATGTAAATGTAAATATGTTTGGATCATTTACATCTCATCTTACTGAGACATATGATTGTGAGATATAGAGCGACGACTGATATTTAGATAATTTTATGTCAGTATCTGCTGTACTGTTATAAAGATCTCATTTATTTACATCACAAGCATCAGAATATCATCATAAAAAACAGCATCTGCACCAAATTCATATTTTTGCTGAGTTCGAGTCTCTGAATAAAACTGAGCTGTTTTTCCTCCATATTCTCACAATATCACTATATGAGCCATAAAAGCCTGACGCATCAAATATGATATTCATTAATAAACACATGCCAATATTTTGACTAAAAGTTCAATAAACTGTTCTATTAAAAAAAAAATTCTGCCTGTTATTTCACAAGTCAGGTTTTACAGGGTAAAAAAGAGTTTTGACACACAACAGTAAAATCACATACAGGCAGCACAAGATAACATCTGGTTTTAATACACAAATATGCAGTGCTGCATGTGTGCAATGTTAATCATGCAGCTGCCTTCGCACACACACACGCACACACACACACACACACCACATGCACACACACCACACACACACATGCACACACACACACACACACACACACACACACGCACATGCACACACCACACGCACACACACCACACACACACGCACACACGCCAACACACCACACGCACACACCACACACACACACGCACACACACGCACACACACACACACGCACACACCACACACGCACACACGCACACACACCACACACACACACACTCAACACATACACACAAGCGCCTACATGCGCACACATGCACACAACACACCACACATACACACACATGGTGTGGTCTTTATAAATCTCTTAACAGTGGTCGATTGACCGTCTTTGGCTGACACAGTGACCATATCGAGCGGCTCAATTACACATGCAGGGATGCAGCTGCATTGTTTGCAAAATAAAAGGGCAGCAAACCGGTGAGTGTGCAACAAAAAACAGACACGACTCTACCAGACAACACCTTTTCTGTCAGACACGTTAAAGGGATAGTTACTGTACGTGTGCTCCCCCTCAGTTCATCCGAAATTAGGATGAGTTTAATCAGGTTTGTGAAATATGTCTCAGCAATGGATGCTCTGCAGTGAATGGGTGCCGTCAGAATGAGAGTCTGACAAAAAGATCTGGAGAAGACAAAAGCTGAAACAAATCCAGCATTAAGACGTTTATAATACGAGTTCATAATCCATAATAACTCTTCCTCAGTGAAAAAGTGTTCTGGTCTGAATCAGGAGAGAAATCTGCACAGATCAAAACTAATATGTGTCTGGATTTTGACGTGAGAGATCAGCAGATGCACTTTTTCACAGGAAGAGTTATTATGGATTATAATATTATGGTCGGCAACCTTTTCGGCATGACGTGCCATTTTTCTGGTTAACCACTGTGCCAATAACAACCCCTCCCCCCCCAGTGAGAGACAAGGCCAAGGCCCTTTTATTAATCGCTACTTTATATTTCTCAGCAATGAAGGGGTAAAATTGCTGTATTTTAAGTAACTAAACTCAGCTTCATTGTTTGTAGAGAGATGGATGCTTACAATTCTCACATCTCTCTCTCTCTCTCTCTCTCTCTCTCTCTGTCTCTCAAAATGGCCATATTTGAGAAAAACAAATTAAAGTAGTTTGCATTACTGGATATACTGTGCATCTGTGAATGGAAAACCCCGCCTACTTTGATTTGATTGGCCATCTCAGTCATTTTAACATTGATGAGCGCTCGCTGAGGCTTTGATCTGAAGCGATCACGCGCACATACGTAGACTAGCGCAAGTTAATTCTAACACTTTAATAGTATTTATAGCTCCTAACAGGCTGTGTGACTGAGACGTTACTACATCAAAATGTACATCAGCATGTAGTTATTGCTCACGTGCCAGCGATTATCCCTCTGCATGCCACTGTTGGTGGTTGCCGACCCCTGCTCTATGATATTTGAGTTAAAAACTTCTTGATGTTGCATTTGTTTCATCTTTTGTCTTCTCCAGATGTTAACTGATGGACTGGAGTGCTGTGATGTTTTTATCTCATTCTGACGGCACCCATTCACTGCAGAGCATGCATTGCCGAGACATCAGCCCAAATCTGATGAAGAAACAAACTCTTTACAGGGTTAAAACACTTAGATTGAAGCTGCTAAACCAGACGTTAAAAGCTGAATTCTCTTTCTATAGTTTTGCTTCTTTGCTCATTAAAATGACTGAAGGAACCAAATGAAACCAATTATTCTTCTCTTATTAATACTGGCTTAAACAAACACATTGAATTCATCAGAGGCGTTCAGGTCAGTCCTATGTGTGATCTAAAGGTCTCTAGTGAAGGAAATGTGTTTGTTTTACACTAATATTAATTATTAAAGCAATATTGATTATTCTGGACTTCATTATCTACCTAGGAGACCGCAGTTAAACAAATTAAAAAAGTCCAACGTAATTTGACGTTGTGTCCAATCTGGAGCTCGACCTGAAATGAGTTTAACAGCCCGGGTGTAAATAATAGAAATCTCATTAAAGTCTTCTTTATTATTCCAAACGCAGATATAACATCATTTATCATCGTTCGGGAGCACGTGCCGACTTCAGTCTGTTTATCCAGAGTGACCTTCGTTCATCTTCAAAACAAATATTACGATATTTTTGTCTATGCATGGTCTGAGATAGGGCTGCACCATTAATTGAATTTATAATCGCAATTAGAAATGCCACAATTACGTAATCATTCAAAGTGGTAATTAAAACGCTCAAAATCCACTTATGTTATTCTGTGTGTTTTATAATCTTTCTATAAGTTATCTTAAGGGTTTTTGCATTGTTTTGATTTTAGTACAGCATTATAATACCATGCATATTTTAACTTTTTTAATTAAAGAAAACAATCCATTGTATAGTTCACATTTGAGGCTTAATACTATAGAAGTTTTCAATTAGTGTTTTTTATGTAAAAATATGGCGTTTGCTTCAAACAATGGTATAAACATCATTCAATGTAAATTGTGATGATCATTATTAATAATCACAATTATAATTTCAAGGGAATAATCGGCAATTATGATTTTTGCCATAACCGTGCAGCTTTAGTCTGAGAGCTCACGGATTTAATTAAAAATATCTTCATTTATGTTCAGAAGATGAACGAAGGTCTTCTTGGTGAACTGTTCCTTTAAAAGAAATTCGCCAATAAAATGACAATGAAACTATTTTAAAAAATAATCAAAATGTGAATAAAAACTATAACAGTATCTCACTGATACTGAAATAAGTCATGATGGGTTGAAGTTGTTAAACTCAATGGTTTGAAAACACTTGATCGTTTAAAGTCATCAGTGTTAGAAGGTGAAACTAAAGCAATCAGATCCTGAAGTTTCCTCGGTTTGAGAGAGTCGTCACATCTCATTCTGCACGCTTCTCACTCCTCCTCTGAGCTCAGAATGATTGATTTCATGAGGCTTTATAAATATAATCCACACCTGAGAACGGCCAGGAGCTTTGATGATCTGAATAAAACCGTCCCTCTGGTGGAGAAGCCACTCATTTCAGATTCACAGCTCTGAAGTGGAGTGAAATGGAAATGTGTGTCCACGGAGAGACGGAGCTGGGAATTCATTTAAATAACTATTGTGCTTGCTCATGCCAGTAGCTGAATTGTATAATGTAATGATATCTTTACCAACTCCCCCTGCTGCAGAACCAGACTCAGACGTCTCAGTTCTGAAGAAAGTTTAGATGACGACAACTGAATCAGCTAAAGAACACGGACAAATGATTCCTTTGAACTGGATCAGCTAAAGAACACGGACAAATGATTCCTTTGAACTGGATCAGCTAAAGAACACGGACAAATGATTCCTTTGAACTGAATCAGCTATAGAACACGGACAAATGATTCCTTTGAACTGAATCAGCTAAAGAACACGGACAAATGATTCATTTGAACTGGATCAGCTATAGAACACGGACAAATGATTCCTTTGAACTGGATCAGCTAAAGAACACGGACAAATGATTCCTTTGAACTGGATCAGCTAAAGAACACGGACAAATGATTCCTTTGAACTGAATCAGCTATAGAACACGGACAAATGATTCCTTTGAACTGAATCAGCTAAAGAACACGGACAAATGATTCCTTTGAACTGGATCAGCTATAGAACACGGACAAATGATTCCTTTGAACTGAATCAGCTATAGAACACGGACAAATGATTCCTTTGAACTGGATCAGCTATAGAACACGGACAAATGATTCCTTTGAACTGAATCAGCTAAAGAACACGGACAAATGATTCCTTTGAACTGAATCAGCTAAAGAACACGGACAAATGATTCCTTTGAACTGGATCAGCTATAGAACACGGACAAATGATTCCTTTGAACTGGATCAGCTATAGAACACGGACAAATGATTCCTTTGAACTGAATCAGCTAAAGAACACGGACAAATGATTCCTTTGAACTGAATCAGCTATAGAACACGGACAAATGATTCCTTTGAACTGAATCAGCTATAGAACACGGACAAATGATTCCTTTGAACTGGATCAGCTATAGAACACGGACAAATGATTCCTTTGAACTGAATCAGCTAAAGAACACGGACAAATGATTCATTTGAACTGAATCAGCTAAAGAACACGGACAAATGATTCATTTGAACTGAATCAGCTATAGAACGCGGACAAATGATTCCTTTGAACTGAATCAGCTAAAGAACGCAGACAAATGATTCCTTTAAACTGAATCAGCTATAGAACGCGGACAAATGATTCCTTTGAACTGAATCAGCTAAAGAACACGGACAAATGATTCCTTTGAACTGGATCAGCTATAGAACACGGACAAATGATTCCTTTGAACTGAATCAGCTATAGAACACGGACAAATGATTCCTTTGAACTGGATCAGCTATAGAACACGGACAAATGATTCCTTTGAACTGAATCAGCTAAAGAACACGGACAAATGATTCCTTTGAACTGAATCAGCTAAAGAACACGGACAAATGATTCCTTTGAACTGGATCAGCTATAGAACACGGACAAATGATTCCTTTGAACTGGATCAGCTATAGAACACGGACAAATGATTCCTTTGAACTGAATCAGCTAAAGAACATGGACAAATGATTCCTTTGAACTGAATCAGCTATAGAACACGGACAAATGATTCCTTTGAACTGAATCAGCTATAGAACACGGACAAATGATTCCTTTGAACTGGATCAGCTATAGAACACGGACAAATGATTCCTTTAAACTGAATCAGCTAAAGAACACGGACAAATGATTCCTTTGAACTGAATCAGCTATAGAACACGGACAAATGATTCCTTTGAACTGAATCAGCTAAAGAACACGGACAAATGATTCATTTGAACTGAATCAGCTAAAGAACACGGACAAATGATTCATTTGAACTGAATCAGCTATAGAACACGGACAAATGATTCCTTTGAACTGAATCAGCTAAAGAACGCAGACAAATGATTCCTTTAAACTGAATCAGCTATAGAACGCGGACAAATGATTCCTTTGAACTGAATCAGCTAAAGAACACGGACAAATGATTCCTTTGAACTGGATCAGCTATAGAACACGGACAAATGATTCCTTTGAACTGAATCAGCTATAGAACACGGACAAATGATTCCTTTGAACTGGATCAGCTATAGAACACGGACAAATGATTCCTTTGAACTGAATCAGCTAAAGAACACGGACAAATGATTCCTTTGAACTGGATCAGCTATAGAACACGGACAAATGATTCCTTTGAACTGAATCAGCTATAGAACACGGACAAATGATTCCTTTGAACTGGATCAGCTATAGAACACGGACAAATGATTCCTTTGAACTGAATCAGCTAAAGAACACGGACAAATGATTCCTTTGAACTGAATCAGCTATAGAACACGGACAAATGATTCCTTTGAACTGAATCAGCTATAGAACACGGACAAATGATTCCTTTGAACTGGATCAGATATAGAACACGGACAAATGATTCCTTTGAACTGAATCAGCTAAAGAACACAGACAAATGATTCCTTTAAACTGAATCAGCTATAGAACACGGACAAATGATTTCTTTGAACTGAATCAGCTATAGAACACGGACAAATGATTCCTTTGAACTGAATCAGCTAAAGAACACGGACAAATGATTCCTTTGAACTGAATCAGCTATAGAACAAGGACAAATGATTCCTTTGAACTGAATCAGCTATAGAACACGGACAAATGATTCCTTTGAACTGAATCTTTCAAATGATTCGGAATGCATACAAGACTCATGCAGTCTGTAGCATGCATATTTCTGTAGTTTGTATGGAATACCTGGATGAACTTTATTGTTAACTAAAACTAAATTTATAAAAAAATCGTCTTGATCAATTTAAATACATCTGAAATAAAATTAAATATAAATATTAGATGAAAACTTAAAAAAAAGAACTTCAAATGAAAACAGAAATTATAAAAATAAAAACTATTAATACAAATATTCTATATTATATAAAAAGTGTTTGTTTAAATACTAATAAAAACTATAATTTTAAACTTTTAATCAAATTAAAAGTGAAGTAAAAAAATAATTAGAATCTTTAAATAATTTTTTTTACAAAAACAAATAAATACATAAAAATAATAAAAAAAATGATAAGAAAGCTCAAAATCTATTTTGTGCTTTTCAGCAGATTTCAACACATATCATTATATTATATTATATTTATTATAAAATATTATTTAAAATATTGCACTAAATAAGTAAAACACCATAACATTTTGACTAAGTTATAATGTTTAATTGCAACATTGTAATATGATATTGTATGTATGATTTTATGATTATATATGACAGAAGCATGTTGGATATCATTTGACTGAATTGTAGGTTCCTGATGGCCTAGTTTGTGTCTCCCGAAGATTGCGTTAAGGAAAAATTGGGCCAAAACACAAAGCGCAAGAATATCATTACCTAATAATTTCCATACAGGCAATTACAGCAGCTCATCTGCTGCACCGGTGACTGAAGATAACTTTCTCTCATTAGCATGCTAATGTGCAAACAGCAGGGTGTGCTGGATCTTCAACATATTACGATTCACCTCATTACACATTAATGAGATTTAAAAGTGAAGGCAAAATAGAAATAACTTGTGTTTGTGAAGTTGGAGGGATGTGTTTGAATCAAAGCCGCTCGTTAGCAGGTGAGGGAAGGGAAGGATTGGCTCTTACCCGGGTGAGGTGAATGACACCCTGAGACGTCACAGAGCAGCCCATGAAGCCCACGAACCGCAGATCCGGACAGTTCTCCGCAAACGCCTGCACCGACGTATCTGTGACCTGACGAACACAGAGGAATAAACACACGTCAGAACAATCACACCTAATCATCACCTAAACATTACATGCATTACATGTTTAACCCTGAACCAGTTCTGGTGCAAACAGCCCAAACGAGCAACACAGGAGATGGCAAATAAATGAATTAATTACTTTATATATTATATAATATTATACATTATGTATCAAGAAATTATTGAGAAACACACACACTCACACACACACACACTCATACTCTCTCTCACACACACACACACACACACACACACACACACACTCTCTCACAGACAGACACACACACACACACACACACACACACACACACTCTCTCTCACACACGCACTCACTCAAACACACACACACGCACTCACTCAAACAAACACACAAACACAGACACACACACACACACACACACACACTCACGCACACACACTCCAGGGCTCTAGACTAACTTTTTGCACTGGGTGCACTGGTGCGCCTAACTTTTTTTCTTAGGTGCACCGGCACAAAAGTTAGGTGCACCCACATTTTCATAAAGGCAATATTTACTAGTAAACGATTAACTAACAATCAGGTCAACATAACGTTCTTTATTTGAAGCACAATTCTACAAGAAAGGTAACTTACTGAAAAAGTGATGGTGCTTAAAGTGCTTCACTGAGCTAATATTTAAACTTAAAAACATCTCAAGATAAATTAAATAAAAAGAACATCTAAATTAAGTGTTTTAAGGCTGTCAAACTGAACAGCTCATGGCTCAATGTATTATGGACTATCCTCCATTGCAGTCACATGCCCCTCGGATGGACAACTCCTGTAGTTTGTCCTTCTTGATCTTTGACCTCGGCTAAACCAGCTGACCACTCTCTCTAGCATTAAACATCTTCCAGACTTGACTCCTCTACACTGATTCTGATCAGATCTTCCACTGTGTCTGAATGAAGGGATGCTCTAGTGTAGTGCTTCTCAAACCCTCCCCTTAAACCTATTAAAAAATCCTTCAAAATATACCACAGACAACATTCTTCTAATATTGTTATGACTTTTCTGACTTCGAGAACCATTGTAGGGCTCCAGACTAGCATTTAAGGACACCAGCACCAGTGCCTTTAAGTCCTACAGAACCAGCACCTGACAGTAAAGCACTCACCCTAATCACACATGTACATCTCAGAGATGTCTACATTTACATATTCAAGAGGTATTTTTAAGCGTGTTTGCTCATCTGCAATCCAGTAGATGTAAATATCAAATAGAGATTTATTAAATGCATGTAAAACTGCTTCTGAGACGTTTATCAGATTACACAGCGGATGTTTCCCAGATCTTTAGCAGACATCTTACAGATATACTTGTGCTGTCTGGGTAGATGAGATGCAGTTCAAAATGAACTTTTATCAATGTCATTCATAATGTCTAAATATAATTTAATAAATAATATATATATATATATATTAGGGAGTGGAAATGGCTGATAAGCCTATAAGTACTTCTCTGCAGCCATCTAATAGTGGTAATGTAATGTTTTTATTTTTAAATAAGTGTTTGCTTTCCTACATTATGAAACTTTTAGTTTTATAAATGGGGCAACCTATGAAGGATGAACAAATAATGTCATCACATTAAAAATAACTTTAAAATTCGGTAATACTTAAAGCTTTGAAGTGCTGGGAAAAGTTGTGTGAAGCATTTAAAAACAGTTTAAGACATTAGACCATTTCTGCCACAAGTTGTTCCTGTAACGTTAGTTATATTAAATCCATGGTGAATGGTGGAGATGTGTTTATTGAACAATGTTTATCCTGGTTTCCACATCAGTGGCGTTTGTTCTGATGTCTTTAGCTTTAACATAATTCTGTGCCGAATTTGAAGGCTTCTCACAAGATCTGACAGAGATGTTATTGATTCTTCTTTATTCACTGTATCTCCACGCGCTGTGTATAACGGTGTCGCGTGATCGAGAGCAGCCCGCGGCTCCGGTCCGAGCAGATAAACGGTCTTTATTGCCTAAACGAGTAGCGCGGATTCGTTCCGCTTTCGGTTCGTTTGTCCGATGTAGCTCTTGTAAATCGGGCATGATGAGAACGCAAAGCTGTTCATTCCATTTTTTGAACTGAGAAACAACCTTTCTTTGACTGAATGCGCATTGCGATGACGTCACAAGACGCGTCTAAGCGCAAAATCTGCGGCAATTTGCAAAATAGCGGAGTTTGCTTGATTTTGCGATAAATTCAGCGATCGCATAATCCTGGAGGGACTGTCAGACATTCACTGAACAGAGCAGATTCAGAGAAAGAGCTGCGTGCATCTCTACTAACGTTACTAACCTCTCTCTCTGTTTGACAGCAGCAGCACACGCATCTTCAAACGCACACACACACACGCACACACACACACACACATACAGGAATATCTGGACCACGGCCAATCAGAGGGGGGGTCCGCCCTTCACTATCTCTGATTGGTTTAGACCACGATATGAGACTAACGTGTCTGTTGTCGAACAGCAGAGAGACTTTCTGAGTCGCGGAGACTTTTGTTTTGTTTTCTCGAATGGCTGGGCGCACCAGTGCGACTAAAGTTTTTTTTTAGTCGCACCCTTGAGAAATTAGGTCGCATGTGCGACCAAATTGGTCGCACTCTAGAGCCCTGCACTCTCTCTCTCACTCACACACACACTCACACACACACACACACACTCTCTCTCTCTCTCTCTCACACACACACACCACACACACCACACACACACACACACACACACACACAAACTCTCTCTCTCCTCGCGCTCGCTCTCACACACACGCACACACACAGACACACACACTCTCGCTCTCTCTCGCTCTCTCTCTCACACACACACACACACACTCTCTCTCTCTCTCCTCTCTCTCTCTCTCACACACACACACACTCTCTCTCTCTCTATCTCTCACACACACATACACACACACTCTCCTCTCTCTCTCTCTCTCACACACACACACACACACACACACACACTCTCTCTCTCTCTCTCACACACACACACACACACACGCACACACACACACACACGAAGCAGGAGAGATTATCAGTTGACCAAAATCAGCCGAATAGCCGATAGTCACACACCTGAGACTCACTTCAGTTTAATTAAATATTAACGAGCCGTATCTGCATATCACAGAGATATCAGGCTCTCGCTGTCATTAATCATAAAAATCATAACTTACTGAACATTAGTATCTTCTGTCAGGTTGTTGCTGTTATTGTATGATTTTTTTTAATTGTGTTTTATTACCTCAGTATGCTGAACATGTTCATGCTATTGAAGTTAAAACAGGAATGTCATAAAATAATAACACAGGCATAAACATATGCATGTCAGAAACATATTTAACATAGTTATGATTCAGTGGAGTTTGATTAAAACATGAACAATTTGCTTTAATATAAATGGTTATGACTTTTCAATGATGCGCAGCCTTGATTATATCACCAGAAATGAACAATCATTTCAGTGGCAGAGTAAGATATTATTATTATTATTATTATTTAAATGAAAGTCGCATTAACATGCACTGATCAGAAACATGAATTATGTAGTCAATAGTCAATGTAATGGACTTAAGCTATAATATTTACATTACAATTGCATATATTATATTATTTCAAATATTGCACTGAATAATTAGATATTTTTTACATCTTTTGGACTTTAATAGATTTAAATATTCAATATTTATTTTTAAATGAATGTATATAAATATTGCAATAATATTTATAATTATAATATATTTTAATATGCATAATTATGATATGAGATGATAGCACTGAATAATTAAACCAGTATAACAACTTCAATTGGAAGTTCTAACATTTCTTATAGTTGCAATATTGTAAATATTAGACTGAATATAGAATTATATCATAATACAGTCTTATAGAATAGAATATTGCACTGATTGATTAAACGCATATAAGAACTTAAGGAAATGTTAATCTTGCATCCAATCAGCTCGTCTCCTCACTTTGACCTCTGACCTTATGCAAAAGAAAGATGCGTTTAATTAATCCAGAATCAAATCGAATGTACTACTTACTGTATCTGCTTTATAACGAGCAGGTGAGAAATATAACGACACAAAGACTAAAGAACTGATACAAATAAGCTGTTATAGGTGCAATAGTCATGTGTCATATTTCATAGCTGTGCACAGGCACTTATTTGTTAATTAATGACATCATCAGCGACTAGTTGACTTCGACTTGACTTTCATCACATAAAAGTCGACTTTAAAAAAAATCACAAGCCGTTCAACCCCCACAAGCACGCAATTCGGATCAATTGCATTGGTGCATTTTTGTCATCACACATATATTTCTATATTGTGATTTTTTTTCTTTTTGCATTACTGTAAAATAAAATTACAGGGAAATGTAAAAAAAATAAAAAAAATTACCTTAATTGTATTTATGCAACATAGAATTTCTTATTTCTTGTGACATTTCTTGGCAGGTTTCTTATATGCACGGTTCATGAATATTCCACCAATAAATAAACAAATAAAAAAATTACTAGTTTGCTGATGCATTACATAAATGACTTTTTCTTTCATTATGGCAAAGAGGCTTTGATGGAAATGTGTTTTGTCATGAAAAGTAAGCAAATCAATTGAGCAAATCTCAATCTGTATATGTTTTAATGATATACACTATTATATCATTTCTATTCCTACTATTATTATTTTCATACAATTTGCATTGATTCGTTTAAATCAGCATAAATTATTAAACCACATACTGCATTGTTGTATGCATGGTGTATACATATTTTGCTAAATAAATAATTATTTTACTGATTATTGATGCATTAATTCAGTAATGTTATGTATTTAATTTTTGTTTTGCATTATGGCATTTGTAAATGTGTTTTATCATCATGTAAATTATCCAAAACAATGCACAAATCTAAATTATCAATGATCCTTAAATACTACAAATATATTTTCTTTATGCAACACAATTTATTTAGATTTTGGGCTGTAATACGGTGCATATATTTATCACACTGCTCCTTTCTAGAGGTATTTTTCTAGCTGACTATCAAGTTTATGGATATTGAATGTGATTTCTGAGGTAAATGTGACATTGATCTCAAGCTGATTTTATTTTCCTTATAAAACTGACAGAAAGCTGTCAAAGCTTGAAAGCTGCAACATTGTTTCCTATCAAAAGTCCAAATGCACAAAGAGTATCGTGATCGTTGGACAGTAAGTGCTACATTATAACGAGGTTTGGTTACGTGTTGTTCATGCACGGACTGAAAACAGATCAAATGGAGAGCTCGCTCAGTCTTTGGCAGCTCGGCGTCTTCTCTTTAACACGGGTGAACACACGGTGAACTCAGTAAAACAGCAGTGGGTCTGGCTGTGGTCAGTAATGTGGATGAATTCAGCTCAGAACAAACGCCTGCCAGTGTTCAGCGAGTCATAATTCATACGCTTTAATTGTTCACGCACCGTTATTTCGTCTCATCAAAATTCCTAAATCATGACAATCGTCATTTGTTTTCTGACTGAATGATTGGAAACATGTTCAGCTCATATTTCACCCCAACAAGCAAAAGAAAAGCATAAATGAGAAATGATATTTAGGAAAAGAGGCCTTAACATTAAACATTTTTGCACTGGAGCAGAACTTTTATGACGCATTGAGTTTTATTGATTTTAATATTATAGCTATAACATTTTCACTGTGATTTGTTTCGGTCATAAATTAACAAACACTTCATTGCATGCTTGAATTGCTTTGTAAATTAAAACTAATTGTATGCAATAAATGAGTTGTTGTTTTTTTGCATTTTGAAAAATGAGAATAAGAGGGAAATATGCTTAATTATCATAATAAAACACTCAATTATCAATGATCCTTAAAGGGAACGACGCCTTAGCATGGTTAAGAACACTTGCATTTTGAGTTGAAATATAATATTATATTTATATAATTCTGATTAATTTACATTAGATTACGTCTTACATTAAATAAGAGGCAATACTGCAAATGAGAATTAGAGGGAAATATTTTTAAATGCCATGAAAATAATATAAATGCAAAAAAAACTACATCAACAACCAAATATTGGTTTCATTTTTTATGAATACAGTTTCTTATCTCTTGATTTTGGTGACATTTCTTCACAGGTTTGCTGAGATTTATGAAACTCTTCAGAACAAAAAACAAAAATACAAAATTATATTTTACAAAGAAAATGAAGACTTGGCATTATTAAGAATATCTGCATTCATTGAAAATTGTTTTAATTATTACTATCTTTATTTTCATTATGATTGATTGAAATGAGCATAGATGAATAACTCACATACTGCAATGTCGTATGCATGCTGTATAGATATAGTGCCAATACGATTAGATAAATAAATCAATTCATATGTATTTAGTTAAATAAATGCATTGCATTAATAAGAACTTGTTTTGTTTTTGCATTACGGCAATGAGAATTGCATTATGGCAGTTTAACAATCACTTAAATCATGCAACATGATCAATGATCCCAAATACTGGCTTCATTTTCTTTATGCAAAATATTATTTATTATTTCTTCCTTTTGATTTCAGGGTGGCATTTCTAAGCAGATTGTTTGTGCGATTCGCAGCAAAGAAAACACGCTCAAGCAGAGAGATTTACAAACAAACAGGTAAAAAGGGTCTCTGAAGCATGCGTCCGTGTCTCTGTATATATGCACACACTGAGAACAACAGTAAAAACATCCGCCCCTCGTTCAGACTTTAAACCAGCGGACCTACACACATCTGAATACTGCACAATAAAAGCCGATCCGGTCACAAACGGCTCCTCAGACGATGCTTCTTCCCGTCAGACGAGGAATAGATTACAGTAGCGCACGACCCATTCGTTCTCATTACTTTATTTGTGCTCGTTCTAACAGCCAATTTACTGCGTCTCTAAAGCGTCGCAGCAGCCGTCAAAAGTGCTGATCATCCCCTTTTCATATCGCCACCCACCAAGCAGAAAGGAGGGAATAAGTGTATCAATGAGACGGACGCTCATCAATCAGGCTAATTGTGCTGCGTGCATCGGAGAGATGCAGGTGTTTACAAGCCCAGCGAGCCGGTGTCATGTACAAGACTGATGGAGATCCCAGAGGAACCTATAACGACCCCAACAAGAGTCAAAGTAGTGCACATGCTGCATTATCACGGATACAGACCCGCGTCAACACGTTTAACCTTCTTTTATTAGTGTGTTCGTTTACTTAATAGGGACAGTGCATGTTAATGAACATCAGTATGAAATATGAAATGCAAAAAAAATCATATATAGGTTATAGCAACATAGCTGGGGGTTCATGAGTTATTTGTTTTCCTGCATGTCATTAACAAGTGATCATTAACTGATATCAGTTAAAAAAAATATATATATTAACATTTTAATAATTTAACTTCAAATCTTAGGAGGACTTCAAGTAAATATTTTGGCTCTTAGCCAAAAAAAAGGAAATAAAAAGATTGGAAATCTTTAATTTCCTCCGATGACTAAAATACATATATAACACAACATAAATCTAAAAATAAATAAATACACTTAACCAATCATGACCAGATTTACAGTCTGAGTAGTGTCCAAATGCATTTATTTATTTACTTATAAGAGAGGAAAACATTATACATTTAATTAAAATATATATATATATTATTTTAAACCTTTTAGATATCACTGACATGGAACATGATTTATTAGTCAGGTTTTCGCTGTTATTAATAAGAAACATAACCTCATTCAAGAAAGAATCTGATTGGACGATAAGTCCTTGAGTGCAAGATGATGCCATCAATATTTTTGTGTTTATGAGTGTGTGTGTGTGTGTGTGTGTGTGTGTGAGATTGTGAGTGTGAGTGTGTGTATGAGTGTGGTGAGAGAGAGTGAGTGTGAGTGTGACAGTGAGTGTGACAGTGAGTGTGTGTGTGTGTGTGTGTGTGTGTGTGTGTGTGTGTGTGTGTGTGTGTGTGTGTGTGTGTGAGAGAGAGAGTGAGTGTGAGTGTGACAGTGAGTGTGTGCGTGTGTGTGCATGTGTGTGTGTGTGTGAGAGACAGTGAGTGTGTGTGTGTGAGTGTGACCGTGTGTGTGTGTGTGTGAGTGTGACCGTGAGTGTGTGTGTGTCTCTGTGTGTGTGTGTGTGTGTGTGTGTGTGTGTGTGTGTCTGTGTCTGTGTGTGTGTGTGTGTGTGTGTGTGTGTGTCTGTGTCTGTGTGTGTGTGTGTGATATGAAGTATAAATGCACAGTTTCCTGTAAGGGCTAAGTTTATGTGTAGGGCGATAGAAAACACGGTTTGTACAGTATAAAAACAATAGAAGTCTATGGAAAGTCCGCACAATTCACAAAAACAAACGTGTGAGTGTGTGCGATTGAGTGTGTGTGAAAGAGAGAGTGTGTAAGCAGAGGTCAGTGTGAGTGTGAGTGTGTGTGTGTGTGTGTACACACAGAGGTCAGTGTGAAGTGTGCGAGCGCGTCTCATTAGTCAGCTTCACACGTGTCACTCGAACACAAACACTCACACACTCCGCCCGCGGGGAATATTTATCAATTAACAGAGCAGTGCTAATTAACACACTCCGCATTCAGAGCGCCGAGCCACTGACCTTCAACATGTTCTGATTATGGAGAGTTATTTCTGAAAAATATAGATATATAGTTAGAAAGCAGAATAAAAGCGTTTGAATAAACATTAGGCATTAAAGCGGAGCATTTTAATCGTGAGCGGTTTATTCTGCTGTCAAAACTGGTTTCAAATTAAACTTATTTCTTTTTTCCATTTGAATTTCATGAAGCTTAAACAAATAACAACAACTAAATTAAAATATCACAAATTACATGTTTAAGGTCAATGAAAAAACTTTATTAAATATAATATTTCTGTATTCCGTTTTAATAGTTTAAATATAAAAAATCAAAAGCATATCTAATCAATATAAATAAATAAAACCTTAACAATTTAATCATTTATTAAATTTTGTATTGTATTGACATCGATATTATTCATTTTTCAGACATTCTCTGTTGTGTTAGTTTTTTCTATTTTTTTATGATTTAATGCAAATTAATTAACAAAGAAAAGTGGTATTTAAATGAAAGTATAAAACACTAATTAGATTTTTTTGAATTTATTTTACATTTTTGGCAAAGAAATGTTACACAACAGAAGTTTACAAACATAAAATAAAATATATTTTTTTCTAAAAATTATAAAATATGGAAGAAAATTGAATGATATTCCATAAAGTTTCAATAATTGTATTATTATTAACGTACATTTTATTGTACAATAGCACTATTGTAGTACTATATACCAAACTATTGTAGTAATATATACCCAAATATAACTATAATTATTATTATTATTATTTAATTAAATATAATGATCACATGACTAAAGCTGAACATCATCTGAAATCATTTTTTCAGCTTTCATGGCTATTCTGAAATTCATAAATCATTCATAAATCAGTCTAGGAGGAGGATTGAACCCAAACAGAATCAGATGTTTCTGGAATGATATGATACCGTCTGGATGATGATAATATTAATATGATAAACATCATTAATAAGAGCATCTGAATCCACACAAACCATCACTTCACAAGATTTGTGTATGATTATCATAATTATGATTATCTTATCACTATTAAATCAGTTTTAATAGAGTTTTAATAGAAGCAACTGAGTTTCTAACAGATCTGAAAACATAAAAATAATCATAAAAATGATTTATTAAAATCTAGAACACATAAGAAGGAAATGTACACAAGTTTGGAAAAAAACGAGGGTGTTTAAATCTGGACAGAATAATCTTGGGTATAATTATTTATGATATATGATCATATTTCATCCGAACCGCTGGTTAAGCAGTGTTACAGAATATTTACTAATATTTTAATGAGTGATCGTTATATTTCAGGAGCACAGTGAAGTTAAACTGACGCGAGGCAGACGGTAATTAATTGCGGTTGACGGTTATGGGGAACGTCTGGCTTTAATTTGAAGAGTGTAACGAGTTACTCGTCACTAAAACATCAGTTTCACTCTCTGTTAATTAATTCACTGCATCGTTAACTATCGTCCAAACCGAACAAATATAACATTACACTTATTATAACATTAAGATGTAGCTTAGAATTTACTATTGCTATGTATACATGCTTTTATTTTATTCATCTATTTATTTTCACTTTGAACTTTTAATTGAATTTAATCACTTTTTAATTTAATTAAATCTGTTTCACCCTCCATCACATTCACTTCACGGTTAACCTTGTCAAAACTGAACAAACGGAATTATTATATCAACAGCAAACCTTTATGATATAATTATTATTTAATTTATATTTTATAAAAAAAAAAAATCATGGTTTACTTTTAATTTAGAAAATTAATTTCTTTTAATTAATTTTTTTTTAATTAAATTGTATATTAAATTGTATTTATTCATAATTTATTTTTATTTTATTTTTTTTGAATATCTGTTTCACCTGCCATCACATTCACCCCATTATTTATATATAATTTATATATTAAATAATTTTTTTGAAATTGTATTTTTTGTTATATTTAATTTTCCATTTTATTTTTAAAATGAAATCTGTCTGCTGCAGTTCGTGTTGGTGCAGGTTGCCAAGTCCGTGTTTTTTCCACGGAATTTAGTTATTTTTAAACTGTTGCCGGGTTGTTTTCCCCGGTGGATAAAATATTTCTAAGATATTGCATAAATTAAATTTCCTGAATTGAATATTAGTATTCTACCTATGATAAACTGCGTTAGATGTTAAATTTTGTGAAGGAGGGCCACTGGTGTAAAGCCTTCGAGCTGTGTTTATGATCAATGTGCAAAAACAGTGACTGTAAAATATCTATTTTAGGTATGGAAAAGACATATTTTGAGTTTTTATATTTGTGATGTGGGTTATTGCGCTACTCTGGGCTGTTTTTGAGCGGAATGGGTTGGTTTTGTCACGCATATCTGGGCAACCCTGGCTGTATTGAGCAACCAGAGAGATTTGCGTGGGATATGTTTGTAGTTTGTGCAATAAAACCCTTGAAGGACTTCAGTAAGACAAAGAAAAGAGTTCACACAAGACATCCTCTGTCATTAAATGTCATCTCAGCGTGATGGAAAGGTCAGTCTCTCGTCAAAACACCATTATAAATGACAGAAATGCGTTAGTGCGTGTCACTCTTGCTCTGAAACCATCGACAGACGCAACAGCAAGAGCACAGTTCATCCGTCTGATCCGACACCACGACAATCTGCTCTAATTCCTTCAAGCAAACCAGATTTCCTTGATGATCAATGAAGCAGCAGATCGATCTCAGACTCGTTTCTTCATCAAAATGCACTGTATCTATTCCCTCTTATTGTCCATCGCTCGTATAAAGAGATGTATTTGCTGCTTCACGCAAACAAGCGCTTGATTCGGATCCGATGCATGAAGGCGCTCGAGACAGACGCTTCGTCTGAGTAATAAAATGTTGAAAACTACATTTAATCTCCGGGTTATTGGAGCACCTGTTGTTTGATTGTCGTGTGTTTTTAATAACGTAATTCATTTCCGTTGGAAAGGCTCAGAACGGCCGACTCGATTCAGACGGTGACGTCTTTCATTACCTGCTTAACCTTCTGACTTTACCCGCGGGAGAAAATCAGAAGTACAGTCAAACCGAACATTATTCAGACACCAGATATCATTTTTGATCGTTTTTATTAGTGCAGGACACTAGTTACACAAGTGAGGATAGCAAAATAAAGTAAACTGTGATATATTATACACAAAAATGCTTCTTATAGTGGAATTTGGGAGCAAAAATGATTCAGACACTTCGACCTGAGCATGTTTCGCTGAAGAGTTTTTATTTAATTGCTATTTTTTACACACAGACTGAACTAAATGAAGCATCGCTGGTAATTGTTGAGCTAAATTGGTTTTATCTAATTTTAATATCTGACAGCTATTCAGCCGAATTCTTTACATACCTTTATATCAAAGTTATCAGACATTATTAAGATGAATTTGTTCTGACCGCGGTTTAACCTCGTCATATTTTATCACCATTTTCTAAACTATAGTGAATAAATGTGAGAGGTGTCAGAATGAAATTTAGGTTTGACTGTAAATAATATCCGCACAGATCAAACACGTCATAATCTCAGTATGACTGCATTTTTATTTTGTTTTATAATGTACACCATTTAATTTAATGTAAGCCTATACCTAATGTAATGTACACTTAAAAGTGATTTAATTTTACAATTAATTTAATAATGTAATTTTATTTTAAATATTTGTAACTTTATTTAATTTTATTATTTAATTAATTTAGGTTTTTTAATTTAACTATTTATTTGCACTTAACATTACATTAATGTCACTTAATTCTATTTAAAAATGTACTTTATTATTTTATTTACTCTTATTTTTTATTTAATATAATTTATTTACGCTTAATATA
This sequence comes from Oxygymnocypris stewartii, assembly GCA_003573665.1. Classification (NCBI taxonomy): domain Eukaryota; kingdom Metazoa; phylum Chordata; class Actinopteri; order Cypriniformes; family Cyprinidae; genus Oxygymnocypris; species Oxygymnocypris stewartii. Next base: position 68,957 of record QVTF01018849.1, read on the forward strand.
CACTTTAATGTAATATACTTTTTTTTTTTTTTACTTTTAATTGCATTTTTTATTCATGAAATGTATTTACACTTAATTTAACATGTATTTAATAATTTTATTTAATGTTAATGTTAAACTTAATATGAGTCTCACTTAATATGAGCTCATAAAAGCTATTTTTTTTTCAAAAAAATATAAAAATGAATAATTTGACAATCATTTCCTCTAAGACTAATGTCGAAATTCAGACAAACCTCTTATTATTTGAGTTTTCCTCAAAACTACATGTGCAATGTTGAACTCAGAGCTGGTCGTGTGGGTTCAGGTATTAAAGCGAGTGGAAACCGTACAGATATTGAATCCCATCTCCTCAAAACATGAATCACGTGAAGTCAAACGAAAAGCATTGCCTGTACTCATCTCTCTGCACTCATTATGTTTTCAGTTGCTGTGGATTACAGAGGTGAATTGCGAGGAGCGTTCATGGCCTTCTAATCTAATATATTGTTGGTGAGACTTAAGCTGCAGACACTAGCGGAAGTAAAAATTGTCCGTCTCGCACTGAAGCATACAACCGTGTTTTCAATTCCCTGTGCTGCTGATTCAATGGCTGGAGTGAATGCATGCTGCTTTAAACTTAAACACACACACACACACACACACACACACACACACACACACACAGAGCGCAGCTTTCTCTCGAAACACACACTCTAAACCAGAGCCGGTTAAACACACACACACACAGTCTCGAAACACACACACACACACACACACACAGAGCGCAGCTTTCTCTCGAAACACACACTCTAAACCAGAGCCGGTTAAACACACACACACACACAGTCTCGAAACACCACACACACACACACACACAGAGCGCAGCTTCTCTCGAACACACACTCTAATCCAGAGCCGGTTAAACATACACACACACACACAAACAGCACCACACCACCAAACAACACACACACACACACACACAGACAGACAGACACAGACACAGACACACACACCCACACACACACACCACACCCACATACACACAGACACCAATTTTTCATTTTTCATGCTCCAGTTTCACATTATGGAAACATTTGCAGCTCTTAAAGGCCAGTTCACACCCAAACAGGACACTAGAATTTAATCAACGCCAATACACACGCTAACATAACAGTCACGACTCGTGCCGCTGTAAGCTTTTCTTTGTTTCACACTCGTGATCTTTTACAACACACATTACATATTCATGGCACACTTGTTTACATGTATTTGGGCGCCACCTATTGTTGTGGATGTATTATTGACATGTCAAAGTCTAGACCTGAATATAAGACGACCGCGTTTTTACAGATGCATTTCCAAGAAAAAAACAGTCTTATATTCGGGTCAATACGTTATTATAGTTTCCCAAAACTAAAGTCTAAAATGATTCGGTCTAATTTAGATTAAAAGCAGCTCATGCCGCATGTATGATGATGATTCAAATGCAGTGGTTGCCTGTAATTTGAATGGAAACAGACAAAGCCTTAGTTTGTTTATATGCAGAGATTAATTTTTAAGTGTGTAACTTGCTTATTTGATTTGGGGTTTGTTTTAAAATGTCAATGTAGTTTTGTTATATTTCACTTTCACAAAGAGACATGCAGCAATAGCCTAATAAAAGGACCCCTTCTCATTTACAGTATAATGTCTTCAATCTCATTTTGTCAAATAAAAATTGTGAGAAGAATTGAATCGTGAATCAAATCGTGAGTTGAGTGAATTGTTACATCCCTAGATATGGGGGCAGATTAATATTGTTAATCAATATCACCATTGCCGGTTTTTTCTTTCTTTTTTTAATTAGCATGATTACAAAATATGATTTTTTTTTTTTTTTTACAACGTTCAATAAATGAAGGTAATTAAGAGACTTTGTTTTAAAACACTATATTGCCCGTTTGTGCTCTCTTTTGCCAATAAAAATAATTCCAAACAGCCACAGCACTGTTTTGTGTCTCTGAGAAACATGACGGTGATTCGTTCCTGAATGAATCAAATGAATCGTTTAAATGAATCGGTTCACTCGCAATGACTCACTTATTAACAGTGACTTGCTGCCACCTGCTGGTGGTTTAATTTCCACATTTAAATTAACCTTTCATTTCTTGTAAATAATTTTAAATATCAGTAATCAACCTTTTATGCTAATATATGAAAATATTACTTATGCACTTGTAACTACAGGTTAAATGCATTTAAAATGAATGATTTAATTTGCTTGGTAACAGCCCAAATATCTTATTATTGCAAATGACTTATTTTTTAAGGATTTGACTCAAAATATGATGCACACTTTTAGAGGAAAAAATTGCTTTTAAAGGGAACAAATGCCCATAAAAGTGAAAAATCGATTAATTAATTGGAAAAGATTAATTTCTATGAATGCGGTGAACTGACCACCACACAGAATACAAAGAATATCAAAAACTTTAGGAGTCAGCTGTCCACAGCAGTCCTTAAGATACCAGCACATTAACAGTAATGCTATTGATAAAATCCCAGAAAATATTGAGATTATATTTTTTGTCAATATCGCACACCCCTACACAATACTAGTCCAAAATTCAGATGCGATGCTCCAAAAAGCAGTGGAATATATTCGGTGTGATTATGCAGTGGCCCGGGGGTGATGGACCCCTCTGACCCGCAGCGCCGGGCACCTGACAGGTCTTAATGACTGGCCCTGGGGGCGAGCTGAGGGCCAGGGGACATCCTCGCCTCCGCAGGACAACAGAGACGCTTTCATGAGCCATGATCAGTGCAGCATCAGTCAAGCTCTGAGAGAAGACAAGAACAATGCAACCCTCCAACACCAACGCCAGCACCAACACCAGCACCAGCGCCCACGCACCCGCACCAACGCCAACAACAACCAACAACAACGCCAACAACACCAACAACAATGCCAACGCCAACTCCAGCACCAGCTCCAACAACAACAACACCAACACCAACGCCAGCACCAACACCAGCGCCCACGCACCCGCACCAACGCCAACAACAACACCAACAACAACGCCAACAAGGCAAGGCAAGGCAAGTTTATTTGTATAGCACATTTCATACACAGTGGTAATTCAAAGTGCTTTACATAAAAGAAAGTGAAATAACAAGGAGTTAAAAATAATAAAATAAGGAAATTTAAAATTATATAGAAATTGATTTAAAATGAAATTTAAAACAGTTAAATAGAAAAGGATTATACATAAAATAATGCAGTCAGTTCGGACGTAGCACAGCGCTCATTCAACAAATGCACAGCTAAATAGATGAGTTTTGAGACCGGATTTAAATGTGGCTAATGTTTTAGCACATCTGATCTCTTCTGGAAGCTGGTTCCAGCTGCGGGCGGCATAATAGCTAAAAGCGGACTCCCCTTGTTTTGTGTGAACCCTTGGTATTTCTAACTGACTCGATCCTAATGATCTGAGTGGTCTGTTAGGTTTATATTCAGTGAGCATATCTGACATATATTTAGGTCCTATACCATTGAGTGACTTATAAACGAGTAAAAGTACTTTAAAATCAATCCTAAATGTAACTGGAAGCCAGTGTAAGGACCTGAGGACTGGTGTGATGTGCTCAGATTTTCTGGTTCTAGTCAGAATCCTGGCAGCAGCGTTCTGGATGAGCTGCAGCTGTCTAATGGTCTTCTTTGGAAGGCCGGTGAGGAGACCATTACAATAATCCACCCTGCTGGTGATAAAGGCATGAACAAGTTTCTCCAAGTCTTGACTGGAAACAAAACATCTAATTCTTGCAATGTTTTTGAGATGATAGTATGCTGATTTAGTTACTGCTTTGACATGACTACTAAAACTAAGGTCTGTCTCCAGAATCACCCCAAGATTTCTGACTTGATTTTTAGTTGTTTGACCCCTAGAGTCAAGGTATGCATTCACCTTGAGAACTTCATCTTTGTTTCCAAATGCAATGACTTCAGTTTTCTCCTTGTTTAACTGAAGAAAGTTTTGGCACATCCAACTGTTAATTTCATCAATGCATTGGCAGAGAGAGTCAATGGGGCTATAGTCATTTGGAGATAATGCTAGGTAGATCTGGGTATCATCAGCATAGCTGTGATAGGCAATTTGGTTCTTCCTCATTAACACCAACAACACCAACAACAACGCCAACGCCAACTCCAGCACCAGCTCCAACAACAACAACACCAACGCCAGCACCAACACCAGCACCAGCGCCCACACACCCGCCACCAACCAACAACAACACCAATAACAACGCCAACAACCACCCAACACACACACAACACCAACAACACGCCAACGCCAACTCCAGCACCAGCTCCAACAACAACAACACCAACACCAACCCAGCACAACACCACCACCCCACGCCACCACCGCCACACACAACACAACAACAACACAACAACAACGCCAACACCAACCCAACAACAACCCAACGCAACACCCCACCCACTCCACACCAGCTCCACCACAACAACACCAACAACAACGCCAACCACAACAACACCAACAACGCCAACGCCAACGCCAACCCCAACAACAACACCAACACCAACACCAACACCAACAACGCCAACCCCAACACCAACGACAACGCCAACTCCAACACCAGCTCCAGCACCAGCAACAACAACAACAATGCCAACACCAACGCCAACCCCAACAACACCAACGCCAACCCCAACGCCAACACCACCACCACCACCAACCCCAGCACCACCAACAACACCAATGCCAACGCCAACACCAACACTAGCACCAGCAACAACGCCAATGCCAACGCCAACGCCAACACCAACCCAGCACCAGCAACAACGCCAAAGCCACACCACACACCAGCAACAACAACAACACACCAATGCCAACGCCAACGCCCACCACACCACACACCAGCAACACACCAATGCCAACGCCAACGCCCAACAAACACCACACAACACCAACACCAACACCAGCACCAGCAACACCAATGCCAACGCCAACGCCAACACCAACACCAACACCAACACCAACACCAGCACCAGCAACAACACCAATGCCAATGCCAACGCCAACCCACACACTAGCCCAACAACACCAATGCCAACGCCAACCACCCAACACCACCACCACAGCACCAGCAACACCACCATGCCAATGCCAACGCCAACACTAGCACCAGCAACAACACCAATGCCAACGCCAACACCAACACCAACACCAGCACCACAACAACACCAACACACACCAACACACCAACACCACACAACAACACAACATGCCAACGCCAATGCCAACGCCAACACCAACACCAGCTCCAGCACACAACAACAACAACACCAACGCAACGCCAACACCACACCAGCCCACCCGCACAACACAACAACAACAACAACACCAACGCCAACGCCAACACCAGCTCCAGCACCAGCAACAACAAAACCCCAACGCCAACCCAACGCCAACACCAGCTCCAGCACCATCACCAACAGCAACAACACACAATACCAATGCCAACGCCAACGCCAACGCCAAAATGAAGTAATTACACCATAAATGCATATAATTAAGTCTAATGTGTTTCTTAGTCAATACAAACAGTAAGCTATGTCTTTTTGGCTAGGTTTAAAGGAAAGAGCACTTTTATATAAACTAGGCAATAACAGATGTAGTTGAACAAGTTCTTTATCAACCGCAGGATTGCTTAAAAGACTTAAAAGACTTAAATGCCAAAGAAAAGGCAGTACAGCTGACTGTTTCTGTCATGGTAAGTTGTTTGTGATAATGTAAAAAAAGTAGTTTAAATGTTTTGTCACTTCCTTGAGCAAATGAATATAAATCTAGAAGTAAATGCAAAAGTAAAAAGCATTGAATAATGTGTTTCTTATATTTATATCTATGAAAGATTGTATTACTGTACTGTGTAAAATTAAAATCACAATTCTGAAAAGCATTCTCAGAAACAATGCTTGGATTTGAAATAAAATAATGTTGTGTTTGTAAACAGCCATGGATCTGGAGCAGACTGCCGTGTGAAAGCCGCTCTCTGCACCACACATGGACTGCATACACACTACAGACGGAGTGTGTGTGTGAACCAGGTGTGAAAGACCCATCGCACACACAGCTCATGAATCAGGCTTGTGCTGTGTGTGTAAGCTATTGTGCAACAATTACACCGATTCTCAAAACAAAATGCAGAGTAAACGTTTAGGTGAGATAAATACATATATTTTTTAAATGTCTAAAAAATTCCCCCATCCACCCTTCAAATTAAAAACATCCCCTTTCACAAGAGTCACCTAAGAGGGGAATTCATTTTCATGAATGTCTAAAAATCTGGATTGCATAATCACTATAAATAATTCTACATGATAAAAAGACGACTGTATCGGTGATCGTATCGGCAGATACTGCTTTCTGTGATCGGCCTCAAAATTCCTGATCGGAGCACCCCTAGTGATTATCAACAAAGAATAAATATGGGCGGGACTTGGTTCTTTGCATCAGTTGCTGATTGGATGTTGAGATGTGGGTGTGGCACTCAAAGTGGAAGGTCCAGTTTTTATATTTTGATCAAATGTTGCAAGATCTACAATATACATACATATATATTACAACAGTGGTTCCCAACCTGCATACCCCCCCCCCCAGCCAAGGGGGCGCCAGAGTTCCCAGCGGGGGCGCGGGAGCAGATATACATTGAGGTAGGACTGATAAAACGATAAATAATTATATAGTTATAATTATAGGTATAATTATATAGGAACAAACAGCGCTACTCATTTGAAGCGTGCCACGCGGATCATATTCGCTCGGTTCAGCGGCACAGCGCAGAGCGAGCACACGTGTTTACTCACCGATCACGCGAGCACTAAACAGCACTGTAAGAATTCAGCCAACAACACAAATGACTGGTGTAAACTAGTATCAGTCAGCTCATATAAACTAGATTAAATCCAGATAAAACAGCGCTGACAAACAGCAGAAAAACACTGTGTGCAACGATACACTAAGAAGGCTTTTCAATCTACAAATCACCATCGTTTACCATGGATTTACTGTAGTAACAATAACTGCACCGTGGTATTGTGACAAAAATGTGGGGTATTTATATCAAATGTATTTTATGGATGTAGAAGTGTATTAAATGAGTAATGGAATGTAATTACAGTATATTTGTGATTAAGCTATAGGCTAGCGTTTATAATGAATGTATTTAGACTAGTGTTTTTCATATAAATAAGCTTCCTAGAAACCACATAGTTGCATTTTTACCACAGTAGTGTGATATATGTGTGTTTTTAACTATCATGATGTAAATGTATGCTCTATGGAAGAACAATGGGTTAGTTTTAATAAAACTCAAACAGTCCAGAAAATTAAATTTCGCCATCTAAAAAAGGAGGGGGGTCGTTGCAATTTTTACAGATGTTACTGATTTTAATAATAAACATAAATGTACATCTGCATCCTAACTCAAACTCTCAACTCAAGTGTCAAATGTGCATTCTAAGAGACAAAAAATAATCATCTTATTAAAGCACGTCAGTTTTTTTTTTTTTGTCAGTCAATAACAGTGTCAGACTGATAAGAGAGGCATTAAGTCATCATCTACTAAGCACTAATATGAGCTGTTTGACTTTTTTATATATAAATTCTGAATAACATTGTGTACAATCAGCGTTTAATTTCAGCAATATTCACCTTATTTCTGTCATGATGCTATGTATATGTTATTATGTATATATATATCAATTACAGATCTTTAATCACACGGCTTTTTTCCATTTATATTGCACAATATTTACCTCAAAATTCACTGCAAATTTTCTATAAAACATAATAGTTGCATTTTTGGATTCTGTTAATCAGTGATTTGGACACAAAACGATGAAAACCTGACTGGATGATGCATCAGTTTGTGTAGTTTATCCACTGGAAATAAAGAAGGTGATTTAAACTAGAGGTCGTTTAAAACAGAATTAAATGCATCGATGTAGTGGCATCAGTTTGAGAGACCGTCTGATTTATCCTCACTATCCATCTTCATGAATATTACATGCTTCAACATTAAATTCCCCCCCAAAAACCGAGTGAAAAAGCCTCAGAAATGTCTGAACTCCAGCCAGACGCTCCAGAACCAAACCTGAGCCACAGACGCACCGAAGCCTTTCAATTCCACCGTAAATCCCGGAATCCAGAAGACCCGAGCATTGATTTGTTGGTCTCGTGAGACACATATCTGCTCATAACATACGCAATGGATTGATAAAACAGCTTGAAGCAAATGCAGAACGGCACTTTTCCGTGTTTTTCTGCAATATTTGACTGATCCGATCCGATCACACAAACCTCAATCAATCACTTATTGACTGAAACGACGACCGCCGGCAAAACACATGACTGAACCGATCTATAATAACTCCTTAATATTGTTCATCAATTAGTCATTATGAGTCATGCATTATATCGTAAAAATGTTTACAACTTACAATAAATGCTCCTTCCTGATTGTTTTAAAATATATGTCTTTAGACATTATGCTAAGCTCAAAAAACACACTTAAATATAATATAATATAACTTTAAAAGAGTTAAAAGCTTAAAATATATATATATATATATATTATTCAAATATTTTCAAATGAACCCTAAATAAAATCCAAATACTAATGTGCAAAATATTGCACAAATATTGCATGATCTTTGTATCTTTATACATTAAAAGAATAACGAATGGAAACTCAACATTATTGATCAGAAGACAAATGAGCTGAAATACAGAGATTAAACACTGCATTATAACAGTCTGCCAGTATAAGTGTGACAGTAATGAGAAGTGAAGAGTCATTCACTAATTGAAAATGAGCTGATCTCGTCTGGTCTGTGGGTCTGATGAAGGATCTCTGTTCTCTTTAATAGCAGCGACTGCAGGTTATTAGCGCTTCAACAACTTTCCCCCAGTGCTTTCGTCATTGTTCAACAGCAATTGCTCCCCAATTAGGGAGGATAAATGGTATTTAAAGTGAGCGCACACATGGACGGAGCTCATTACGGCTGCGATCACATCCACACACCGGTCACTCACTGCCACGATAAAACACTTACTGAGACACCAGGATTCACTCGCATTTAAAGAAGCGCACGGCTAATAAGAGAGTCAAAAACATTCACAAACAGCGTCAAACTCACAATCTGAATCGCTCTAATGACTACAGTGTGAACAGTGAGTCTGACACGTGGATGAATGACTCTCTAAACGATTCCTTTGTAATGAACAAATGACTCTCTCTAACAGATTCCTTTGTAATGAAAAAATGACTCTCTCTAACCGATTCCTTTGTAAAAACAAATGACTCTCTCTAACAGATTCCTTTGTAATGAAAAAATGACTCTCTCTAACCGATTCCTTTGTAAAGAACAAATGACTCGCTCTAACCGATTCCTTTGTAATGAACAAATGACTCTCTCTAACCGATTCCTTTGTAATGAACAAATGACTCTCTCTAACCGATTCCTTTGTAAAGAACAAATGACTCGCTCTAACCGATTCCTTTGTAATGAACAAATGACTCTCTCTAACCGATTCCTTTGTAATGAACAAATGACTCTCTCTAACCGATTCCTTTGTAATGAACAAATGACTCTCTCTAACCGATTCCTTTGTAAAGAACAAATGACTCGCTCTAACCGATTCCTTTGTAATGAACAAATGACTCGCTCTAACCGATTCCTTTGTAATGAACAAATGACTCTCTCTAACCGATTCCTTTGTAATGAACAAATGACTCTCTCTAACCGATTCCTTTGTAATGAACAAATGACTCTCTCTAAACCGATTCCTTTGTAATGAACAAATGACTCTCTCTAACCGATTCCTTTGTAATGAAAAAATGACTCTCTTTAACCGATTCCTTTGTAATGAACAAATGACTCTCTCTAACCGATTCCTTTGTAAAGAACAAATGACTCGCTCTAAACCGATTCCTTTGTAATGACACAAAACTCTCTCTAACCGATTCCTTTGTAAAGAACAAATGACTCTCTCTAACCGATTCCTTTGTAATGAACAAATGACTCTCTCTAACCGATTCCTTTGTAATGAACAAATGACTCTCTCTAACCGATTCCTTTGTAATGAAAAATGACTCTCTTTAACCGATTCCTTTGTAATGAACAAATGACTCTCTCTAACCGATTCCTTTGTAAAGAACAAATGACTCGCTCTAACCGATTCCTTTGTAATGAACAAATGACTCTCTCTAACCGATTCATTTGTAATGAACAAATGACTCTCTCTAACCGATTCCTTTGTAATGAACAAATGACTCTCTCTAACCTCTCCTCTCTAACCGATTCCTTTGTAATGAACAAATGACTCTCTCTAACCGATTCCTTTGTAATGAACAAATGACTCTCTCTAACCGATTCCTTTGTAATGAACAAATGACTCTCTCTAACCGATTCCTTGGTAATGAACAAATGACTCTCTCTAACCGATTCCTTTGTAAAGAACAAATGACTCTCTCTAACCGATTCCTTTGTAATGACAAATGACTCTCTCTAACCGATTCCTTTGTAAGAAACAAATGACTCTCTCTAACCGATTCCTTTGTAATGAACAAATTACTCTCTCTAAACGATTCCTTTGTAATGAACAAATGACTCTAAATGATTCCTTGTAATGAATCAGCAAATAAGACTCACAAACAGCGTTAAACTCACAATCTGAAGTCGCTCTAAATGACTACAGTGGAACAGTGGAGTCTGACACGTGGATAATGACTCTCTAACCGATTCCTTTGTAATGAAACAAATGACTCGCTCTAACCGATTCCTTTGTATGAACAAATGACTCTCTCTAACAAATTCCTTGTAATGAATCAGTCAAAAAGACTCAAAAACAGTCTCAAATGCACAATTTGAATCGCTCTAATGACTAATGACTACGGTGTGAACAGTGGAGTCTGACACATGGATAAATGACTCTCTCTAACCGATTCCTTTGTAATGAACAAATGACTCTAAATGATTCCTTGTAATGAATCAGCAAATAAGACTCACAAACAGCGTTAAACTCACAATTTGAATCAGTCTAATGAACTACAGTATGAACAGAGGAGTCTGTCCTCATGCACAAATGACTCTCCTTTGAATGATTCTTTGTAATGAATCATTCAAAAAGACTCACAGTTTGAATCGGTCTAAAAAACTAAGCCGTGAGTAAAGAAGTCTGCTGATGGACAAATGACTCTCTAACAAATGTATTGTAATGAATCAGTTCAAAAAGACTCACAGTCTCAAATACACAATCTGAATCAATTTAATGACTACAGACTACTATCCTCAAAACCAACTCCTTTGTAAATGAGTCAGTGAAAAAGACTCAAATCAGGTACAAACTCAAATATTGAGTGAATAAATGACTCTCTAACAAATTCCACTTAATTTGTCTTTCAAACAGATTCACAAACAGACTAAACCCCACAATTTAAATCCGTCCAAGTGAATACAGTATGAACAGAGTCTGACTCATGAACAAATGACTCTCTAACCGATTCCTTTGTAATGAACAAATGACTCTCTAACCGATTCCTTTGTAATGAACAAATGACTCTCTAACCGATTCCTTTGTAATGAACAAATGACTCTCTAACCGATTCCTTTGTAATGAACAAATGACTCTCTAACCGATTCCTTTGTAATGAACAAATGACTCTCTCTAACAGATTCCTTGTAATGAATCATTCAAAAAGACTCACAGACAGTCTTAAACAGTCAATCTGAATGGGACTAATGACTACAGTATGAACAGTGGAGTTTGATTCATGAACAAATGACTCTCTCTAACAATGTATTGTAATGAATCAGTCAAAAAGACTCAAAAACAGGTCTCAATGCACAATTTGAATCAGTCTAATGACTACAGTATGAACAGTGGAGTCTTACCTCATGATCAAATGAATCAGTAAATCATATAAATCATTAAAAAAAAGACACAAACGGAGTCAAACTCACAATTTGAATCAGTCTAATGACTACAGTATGAACAGTGGAGTTTGATTCATGAACAAAATGACTCTCTCTAACCGATTCCTTGTAATGAATCATTCAAAAAGACTCACAGACAGTCTCAAACAGTCAATCTGAATGGGACTAATGACTAGTGTTAAAGGAATTCTCCATACGCAGCACATGATTTCCCATTTAAATATCCTATTTTAGAAATGCTATCAGATCTTATGAACTGGTGAAACACAAACTCCCGCAGGTCTCGTTGAAACGCTTCTGTGATGGACGGTCTAACATCAGGCATTCTCATGAGCAGATCGGGGGCTTCGAGGGCCTGGAGGAGAGCCAGGTTCACGTCTAGACGCTCTTAATAATCATGCCATGAGAAGGGCTTTTATTGGCCGGGATCGTTCGCACTCACCAAACGGGAAACGTGACATCGGCTCGAACGGTTCTTTCAAAAGCGAGACACAAAGAACAAGGTCAAAACATGAGCAGAAAGGAAGAGATTTGGCAGCGGCCACGTCTTTACTGTCAGAGCGCTGTGAAAGGACGGCGCAGCTGCGATGTACATTGAAGAACGGGTCAATGAATACTGACATGTCTGAGGAACACCCTGACGCTTCAAAAGACTCCGGCACAAAAAACAGAACGACCGACCCTCTAAAACACGAATAACGCCGTGTGTGAACTTTCTGAAACCACAGCTGAACAAAACATGATCTTACAAAACTGTTTTCACTCACAGATTGCTAGTAAATATCACAGACACAGCTGCATAAGCAAGTAACATATTTCATTAAAATGGTATTTTCATGTACAAAATACTCCAGTAATCATATTTACTTGTGCACTGAAAATAAATTTATTCGTTGAATATACTAAATTATTTTAATTGTGCTTATAAGTGCTTGCAATCGATTTATTTTAGATACATTTAAAAAACACATTTAGTTGACTACATTTTGTATTTAAATGTAGCTAAAATAAACAATTTGCAACCAATTACCTTATAAAATGTTGTATTCGTTTTTTCAGTGCACTAGTCTGAATAAAGCATCACTCTTTCAGAAGAGGATAAAAAGAATAAACTGCATTTGCTGAAGGAGAAATCAATATTGTTAAAGATTAATTCCCATCTATATATTTTACATTATAAAGATTATGTAAATGAAACTGTAATTCAGTATATAAACATAACAATCACATCACTGCTGAATAGTCAAAAGATTTTTAAAACATTACTGTTCATTTAAATGTTTACAATTCAATCTTACATTTAAAAGTATCATGTTTTAAATATTTGAATGCTGGGTCAACAGAAATAAACTTTAATCTTGATTTTTTTTTTTTTTAATCTCAAAACTAAACTAAAACTATCATGTTTTTATTTTTATTTTTAATTGGAATACGGTCAAATAAAGATTTCTAAACTTATATCCTAAATTTAACGTTTTAAAATTAAAACCTAATAATAATATAATTATTAGATAGTTGATTACAAACTGAAATAAATGTATAAGCAACACATTTTTTTAATTTGAATGACAACAGAAGTCAACTGAAGAATTTTAAACTAATATTAAATTCAAATGTATCAAGTTTAAAAAAAAAAAATGGAATTTTGAGACAACAGAAGATTTTCAAAATTGTATCTTCGATTTAAATTCAAAGTATCACATTTTTATACAAACTGAAATACTGAGTCAACAGGAGTTTTTTTATAATTCAACCTTAATTTAAAATACATAATTACAATTATTAGATCATCTGTAACAAATAATATAAATTCAAAAGCATCACATTTGAAAGCTACAGAAGATTTTTGATCTTCAATCTTAAATCTAATGTTTTCAAGTAAATCTTAAATTTGAAAGTGTCGCTTTAAAAAAATAATGCAGCGTGAATAGAAGATTTTCTAACTTTAATCTTAAAGGTATCGCTTAAAAACTATATAACAAGCGTGTATGTTTTTCTTAGTTTGCTAGAATGTAATAAAATGGATCTGGGATGAAACGTAAATAGGCTAGATTTTAATTTGATGCTGGTTTGGCAAGCGCTGCAGTAAGATCTAGAAACATATCTGCTCTGCCAAACGGTGTGTGATTTGGCCGGTAGTGAGATTGAGAGTTTTGGGGGCTGGCAAACGCTTGCCACCAGCTGTGAAGAGAAGCCACCTCCATAATCAGACGTGTAGGAGAGCATCATCTGACTGAAGACGTGGAGAATGAGGCGGACGCAAACGCTCAGCGAGCGCTGCTGAAGAATCGACAACCAGAGATAACACCAAACCCCAGCTGGACTAGAGAGAAATCAGAGCTCGGTCGCTCACAGAGAGAGGAAACACACACACACACAACCGCTTCGGTCGGAGAGAGACAAAACTAGACAAGGAACCTTCGAATAGCAAAACCAACACACACACACCCACAGACACACACACACACACACACACACACAACCGCTTCGGTCTGAGAGAGAACAAAACTAGACAAGGACCTTCGAATAGCAAAAACCAACACACACACACACACACACACACACACACACAACCGCTTCGGTCGGAGAGAGACACTCACACACACACCCGCTTCGGTCAGAGAGTGACACACACACACACAAACCGCTTCGGTCTGAGAGAGACAAAAACTAGACAAGGACCTTCGAATAGCAAAACCAACAAACACACCCCACACACACACACACACACACACACACACACAACCGCTTCGGTCTGAGAGAGACAAAACTAGACAAGGACCTTCGAATAGCAAAACCAACAAACACACACACACACACACACAACCGCTTCTGTCTGAGAGAGACAAAACTAGACAAGGACCTTCGAATAGCAAAACCAACACCCACACACCCACAGACACACACACACACACACACACACACAACCGCTTCGGTCTGAGAGAGACAAAACTAGACAAGGACCTTCGAATAGCAAAACCAACACCCACACACCCACAGACACACACACACACACACACACACACACACACACACACACACACAACCGCTTCGGTCTGAGAGAGACAAAACTAGACAAGGACCTTCGAATAGCAAAACCAACACACACACACCCCAGACACACACACACACACACACACACACACACAACCGCTTCGGTCTGAGAGAGACAAAACTAGACAAGGACCTTCGAATAGCAAAACCAACACACACACACAGACACACACACACACACACCAACACACAACCGCTTCGGTCTGAGAGAGACAAAACTAGACAAGGACCTTCGAATAGCAAAACCAACACACACACAGAGACACACACACAGACACACACACACACAGAGACACACACAGACACACACACACACAACCGCTTCGGTTTGAGAGAGACAAAACTAGACAAGGACCTTCGAATAGCAAAACCAACACACACACACACAGAGACACACACACACACAGACAAACACACACACACACACACACACACAGACACACACACACAACCGCTTCGGTCTGAGAGAGACAAAACTAGACAAGGACCTTCGAATAGCAAAACCAACAAACACCACACACACACACATACACACACACACACCACACACACTCTCACACACACACAACAACACACACACACACACACACACACAAACACACAAAGAGTAAAATTTACAGTAAAATAAAAAGTCAGCTGTGGTTGCCAGATTTTTACCGTTAAAAAATATGGTAAAACATTTGAGGTTTTACGGATTTAACTTAAATTTACATTACCATCACGGTAACACACATGAAACTGAAATAATGCAATAAACATTAATCTAACAATATTAGATGCAACATGCAACACTAATATACAACTGATAAGAAAAAACTAAGAAGAAACAGTTATTTCAACAAAAAAACAAAACCAAATGTGAAACGTAATGCAGGGAATTCTGGGAATGTCAAGTTAAGGTTATTCACAGTAAATTATTCGTTCTTTTACCTTCCAAAATTACATGTCATGTCCAACAGTTTTCACACGTATATAATACGGGAAGTTAACCAGTGTTTTGCTGTAGCATTTTTACCGTTAAATTCACGGTGATTTCTTACAGTGCGCTCCACAGAAGCATCGGTGAGCTGAGTCTCACAGTAACTCTGATCCGTATGAGCATCTGTTAAAGGAACGAATCCAGAACATGCGCCTGGAGGAGGCAGATATATTATTAAGCAGGCTTTTCTGCTGATTGGAGCGGCGTCTCCTGTGAGGAGCAGGAGATCTGCAGCGGGCTCAGAGGCCCTGATTTATTTACAGCACATTATTAATGGAGCGGGGTTAAGACTTTGATATGGCCCCTGTGTCCGCTTTGATGCTACTGGAGGGAAGCACACACACAGACACGCGCACACACACCACACAACACCCACACCACACAAACACCACACTCACCACCCCAAACAACACACACACACCACACACCACCCACACCCCACACACGCCACACACCCCACACACCTCACACACACCCACACCACCACACACACACTCACCACCCCACCCCCACCCACCCCACACCCCCACACCACACCACCACACCCCGCACACACACCAACACACCCCCACCCCCCACCACACCCACACACCACCTCTCCCCACCACGCCACACCCACACGCACACTCACACACACACACAGACAGACGCACACGCACACACCCCACACACACACCCACCCACACCACACACGCACACGCATACACCCACACATAGGGATGGGTTCCGAAACTCGGTATTTAATCGGTCTCGGGGCTAAATTATAAAAGACCGGAGTATCGATAAGCTCTGACGTTAACGGTTCTGCTATCGGTACTGGAGAAATTAAGAAAACAACATACATTTATTATTGCTATATATATACACATTAACTTGCAAATTATATCCCACCAAAATCACCAGCTGTTTTTATTGCAATAATATTCAAACTCTTGTCTATGATGCATTTTTGCTATTCCCAAATCAGAAGCGCGATCGCTCACGTGGAGGAGTTCAGCACGCGCAACATAAGCCCTGTTTATGATAGAGAGAACTAACCATTAAAACATGCTTACACTTTAGGCCTGTGGCTGTTATATTAAACTGAGTTTATTTAATGTTTTTTTAGCTTCTAAAGATTATAGCCGTGTTTCTTCTAACACAACTTACCTTCTTCTCTTCACAGCGGCGCGCAGTCGTTCCTCGTTCCTCCCTGACCAAACTTAACATCAGAATCAGATCAATCGTCTGTCGATTGTTGTAAAATGCCGTCTTTACAGTTACTAAATTGCTGGACATGTTTGATAATGAAATGTTGGAAGTACAATCCACACGAGAGACGCTGTTCCTCAGGCTGAAGTGTGTGTGCGTGGGTGTGTTGTGTGTTTGCCAGGCGCGCGGGAAGGTGTTTATTAATGGGGTGATGTGGGGGGGGGGGGGGTAGTCAATTTCTGCGTATAAATATTACGCCAAATAGAAACAGAAAATCGTGCTATAGCCTACGCACTTTCATGAGATCGTGTTAGACAACAATTAGCTATTTAACAAATGGGAATAGGCTACAATGAATTCATAATGTTTTACATTCAAGTTACATTCAAGCTTAAAAACCCTTAAAATGTATAGTGAAAAGTTTTTTTTAAAAGCATCTAGCAATAAAGTAATTTTAAAGCTGTTTTTAAAGCATTTGCTGCATGGATTAAAACGATAGGCCAATAAATAATTCACATCAGTCAGACAAAATTGCATTGCAACAAATCCTTTAAATTTCAAGGACAAAGATTTACATACTTTTTTTTTATTGAATACAATTATAAAATAAAACGCAAATTATAATCGGGCCTGTTTTAGGCTTTCCCTTATTTTTATATTTTAGATGGTGAGGTGACGGGGAAAAATGACTCGCCATTTCCTCATTGGAGAAATATATGCATCTTAACGGATTACATAGGCTAATGAAGAGTTTTTGCTTTGCTTTGAATTATTTCGTTTTAAAGTAGTATTTTAAAGCTTTCTATAGATATATTTATCATATCTCTGAGCCAGTTTTCGAGTTTGCCGAGTTTCGGTTCATCATTGAAGCCTCTTGTCAAAACCGGCAGAAAGTTCAATTCTCTGTTTTCCTATTTTATAAAAGCACAATGTTGATATTGTGAATGCACACAAATAAAAGTAGAGACCCTTTACAGTTCAAATGATATATTACTCTACCTGTATGAGGAAGAAAAAAAAAAAAATCACACGGCGTATTTTAAGTTGCTTTACTGTAATAAAAAAATCCTCCATGTCCTGTAAAGCTCGCTTCAGCTCTCCACACAAACTGTTGGATATTGCACATTTATATTAGGTTAAACATTTAAACTAACACTGTGATATGCTTGAACTGTTTATAGGCCTATCTATCGATCGATTTTATTTAGTCAAGTCTTGATGATTTGATAAGGCTAAATTAATCAAACATAGGCGATCAACTCTGATGCTGGCCGCTTTGGTCGTTGCTTAAAAGAAAAAAAAACATTTTAACGAACAAAAATGCTCCCAAGGGTTTTTCTAAATTAACTTTATGAAGAAAAAAAAAGCGAAACATAGTCTAATCACTTTTCCAGTTACATACAAAACTGAACTATTTTAATAGGGTAGCGATATAAGCTGTTTGGGGAGAAGGGAAAGACTCATATCGCTGAGAACAAAAAAAAAAAAGTACATCCATGATATTTCCAGTTCCGCTTTTAAGCCACAACCTACAAATTCTTCAACACAATCATAGCATTCACAAACATAAAAGCAAGCATTAGCAGTGCTGCGTGCGTGATTGGCAGGATGTGCGCAACGTGCGCATCAAATAGCCCTGCATCAGTTTAATAACTTTGATAACTTTAATTCTTACAACTGTTAATTAATGGGCAAATGGTAAATATGTCGAAGATCACATAGAAATAGATAGCAAAATAGCCAATGTAAACTAAATGTTATAAACATCGGAGCAACCATATACATTTTTAAATTAATCTTTATTATAACAAATTTAGCCTATATATTTTTTTTATTCACAACAGTTTACACAGTTGCCCACAGAAAAAAAACAGGGGGTGCTGCAGCACCCTCAGCACCCCTGTTCCCGCGCACGCGTGTGTGTGTGTGTGTGTGTGTGTGTGTCGTGTGTATGTGTGTGTGCGTGTATTGTTGCGCGTGTGTGTGTGTGTGTGTGCGTGCGCGGCGCGCTCCAAGCTTCGGGCGTTGTCAGTTTGTTTAACTTTGTTTCTTTGTTCATGTTCTTACTCTATCTTATCTTATGTATATAAAACACAAAAAATGCCTGCACACTGCTGCATTTACAAATTTATGTTTTATATTTATTTAATGAAATATTTATTTAACATTTCAGAATATAAAGCCATGTTAATTAAGCTGCTAATCTATCATAGAAATATATATTTCATACATATATGTGTATGTATGTATGTATATATATAAATAACAAAAGTACCGAATAAGAAACCGTTAAAGCACCGGATCGATAAGCAGTATCGATAAGAGTAGTAGTACCGTTAAAACCTTAACGATACCCATCCCTACCCCACACACACCCACCAACACACCCCACACACACACACACACTCACACCCACACACGCGCACACACACACACCCGCGCACCCGCACACGCACACGCGCACACACCACACACTCACACACACACACACACACACACACACACCCACACACTCACACACTCGCGCTCAGCTCATTGTTAAAACAGCACACGTCTGCACAGGTTGCCTTCGCTGGAGCTCCAGACTGACAGCGTGTTTTTGTTTATCCTTCCCAAAACGCAAAGGCACCGGAGCGCCGGAGGAGACGCATGTGCAGAACAGCAGGAGAACAGACACAAATATCATCAGCATCATCATCTCTGTAGACCTGGATCTCAGAAACCTGCTCTGACACAGAGTTGCTCCTTTAACACGAGCATCAGCAGAGCACTAGTGCTGGGGTTGCTCACCAGAAAACTAGTTAAAGAACTAGAAAACATTCACGTCTATGTCTGTTTGGGTTGACTATTAAACTTTAAACTCAAACTGGGGTCCGGGGCTTTGCATAACCACTCAAATGACCTAAAACTACTCTCAATTTATTCAAAAAAGACAAAACAAGCTTTAAAATCTGCAAAAAAATAAAATAAAATTGACTTTCTTTGAGGAACTACAACGTCCACAGTCTTGGAAATAACTATAAGGCAGCTATAAATAACTATTTTGTTCTGTTGTACTTCGCTTCAGATAAAAGCATCTTCCAAATGCATTAAATGTATAAATAAAGTTGTAATAACTAATTCTGTGAGAAGAGCCACACCGCAGCTATAATGATAATGACACAGAGACGAACAGTATCACTGTAATCGCTTTCTTAACATGTGTTTTAACAATAAAAACATTAACAGCCAATCAGAATCCATTCAAAGCATTTAAAGTGACAGGCAATAAAACAAAAAAATAACATAATATACAGTAGTGACTAGAGCTGGGCGGTATGACCAAAAATTTATATCACGGTATTTTTCTAAATTATACCGGTTTCACGGTATATGACGGTATTTTTTTTTCATGCATGACCGGGTGTTAACCACATTTTCTACTGACTGAGGAAAAACTGCAGTAGATTGACTTAGAATGCCATATTTTAGTGTCATGATGAGTGAATATTGTAGAAAAAATCCACTCTAAATACAGGGGTTAAAGCAAAAATATATTTCGACTGAAAATATTTCCTCGGCCAAACCCCATTCCACAGCATACGGCTACAGTCACACACAGTTTAAGAGCGGTGCTTTTCTTCTTGTAATTAGGAGCGCTTGTCCTCCTAATTAAAAACATTTAGGAGTACCTTCTGATCAATAAAAAAAATTCTGATAAAAAAAATTAGCCTTTCCGAATATGAGGTGACGTTTGACTCCTTAAAGTGACTTACAGGGGTATTTTATTTTTACCTTTGCAATAGCATCATTTTCATCTACTTCAAATTATAAAATGTGTTTATAAGCTTTTTAAAATGTATATTTAAAACAATATAATAAGTACAATACGACAAATAAGTTAGCCTACCAATCATGAAATTAGTATTAATAAAAAAATAGTTTGTATAATTTGGCACAGAAGAACACAAAAGTGGCTTGTACGTACATTTTCAGACGTTTAATGAGGCTCAGATGTGGCATGAGTGCAATTACATTCATAGATTCATGTGGACATTAATGTTTTACATATACATTTGCTTTTAGTGATGCACAACGGCTCAGCTGTTACTTTATTTGGAACTATTTTCGTTGATGAAATAGAACAAAATCATGCAGTACTTGTTTATTGATCTTTTGTATTAAATCAATATATCATGTAAAGGAATTTTCCTGTATGGACAGTAATCAAACAGTGAGACATAGATTCAGATGTATGTATTACATGTTTTCTCTTTCGCGAGTTGCAGTTAGAAAGCATTCTGTGTGTGATGATGTACTATGATTGGGAAGTGATAGAGGTAAGGAAACGCAGATGGTCAGGGGGTCAAGGGGGCATTTGCCTCCCTTTCTGTATAACCATTAATCGGTAAACAACTGGTATCTTTCCCTCTAGAGGAGGGAAGGAGGAGGCCTTGGAAGGAAAGGACTATAAAACAGACCGGCACTGCTTCTCCTTACTTCTTCTCCTTAGCGCTCTCTTGCTCGCTTGCTACTTCTTATCTCTGGCTCTCTGGCTCTCTGTCTCTCTGGCTCTCTTCTTATCTCTCTCTCTCTATCCTCTCTCTGTCTTCCCTCACTGACTTAGCTCATGTGTATTAGTTTGACGAGGAGATCTTCTCTTGCAAGGGAATAATACCTATTATTATTATAATATGGACTCAGAGTTGTCTCTTACTCAGTGATGATGTTGTATGAAAGAAATTGCCACAACAGTTTGGTGTCAGATAGTGGGATTCCTTGGACGTGACTTCTGGACCGACAGCGGACGGAGGCAGGCCACCTTGGAGCTGAAAAGTTCCAACCCTACCTCGCAAAAAGATTGAGAGACGAGGGACCGTTTCCGCTGTTGGGGCCGGAGGGATCGACCACTGGAATCAAAAAAAAAGAACCCAGGTGGCACAAAACGACATCTCTGGTAAGAAACAATTAAATTCAATTTAATGAGGGTGAAATTCAGTTTAAAGAGTGAAATTGAACCATATTGGCTGAGATTTGTTTCTGTGGTAGAGTAATCTGAGCACGCACGCGCGTGAGTAAATCCACAGGAGCAGAAAACAGCCAGTATGGGGATGTCTCAGAGCAAGCTTGTGAAATATGATACACCGGTGTACTACCAAATTAAAAAATGTATTATGGTCAGAAATGTATGCAAGATATTGAAAAAATTAATCAAGCATCATTATTTTCCCGAAGAGGGAACATTGAGTCTCACAAAACTGAAAGTGGTTTCAACAACCAGGTTGTTGTTGCAAATGCGTTAAACATGTATGTAAAAAATGTGAACAAACAGTAGATGGTTGGCTCAAGGAAGTAGATGGTTGGCTCAAGAAAGTTAGCAGAAGGAAAAAAGCAAGTGCAGAAAGTTAGCAGAAGGAAAAATGAAAAGTGTGAAAGTCTATTTGTATGTGTCTGCACGACCAGAACCGAATGACCCACAGTATGTTTGTGTTTCCCACATGAAAATACGGTGAGGCCGGCACCGCCAAACACACATCTACCCAATAGCCCAGCTGGGTGCATTGAAATTCGCCCCGACCTCGACTGTTTCTCCGTCCAAGACAACCGCAGCGCGAGACGCTGAATGAACAAGCACGAGCAGCGCGAGTGACAGAGGGGGAGACAGATGCAGCTGGCTGTTGTGGGGCAGCACGAGCAGCGCAAGAAATGTGGACTGTGTGCGAGGGGTGAACATGACTTTTTCTGGCTGCACGAAGTGCAGGTTTGTCCAAGAACCATGGACCTGGGCACAGGATTGTCCAGAGGCGCGTAAGGCGGATTGAAACGAGAGGGAACGGAGAACAGGAGAGGAGAGGGCGGGTGACAGGCATTCAGCAAGCTACGAAAAAGGGAAGTAAAAATGTATTGACACACACACACAACACGCTCACATACACTGATTCAAATACCGCTCTGTGCAATGAAGAAATGCTTGCAAACCTTTATGTGTGAGTGTGTGGAAGATTTGAATAAGGCTATCTGCAATGAAGACATGCTTGCAAACCTTTATGTGAGTGTGTGGAAGATTTGAATAAGGCTATCTGCAATGAAGACATGCTTGCAAACCTTTATGTGTGAGTGTGTGGAAGATTTGAATAAGGCTATCTGCAATGAAGACATGCTTGCAAACCGTTAATGTGTAAAAGCTGAAGTTTTGAATAAGACCATGTGACTGATGAATGTCTGAGAATGTACAAAAGTTTAGGGTTTTTTAAGGCTACAGAGATATCCCATGTTAGTTAACGGGACAATGATAGACTTTATGGTTGATTGTGAACCAAGAATGACGGATTTAGTGTTTGAAAGCACTTGAAGTCAGGGCATAGAATATCAGAAAACTGTGCTGTGCCGTTGAAATGTGAGACGGAGGGGGGGCAGGGCATTGAAACATGCGTTTTTGTGCTCTGAAACCTGTCCGGTTCCGTTAATGGCTAGGGATCTAATGTGTAAATTCAATCTGAAACTCACTGCTGGCCCGTTTGGGATAGTTATAGAAGAACAGCAGATGAGTTGTGCAAAATTTGAGCCCACAGTGGGCATACGAGTGGCAGATAAGTGATTCTGATTGGGCACAAATGATTTCGAAATTGAGCGTGAACCTTAATATGAGGAAGAGTGATTTAGCGGGGCAGAAAATGAGACAATAAGGTTTAATAAGATTTTCTGGAATGAAAATGTGTGTGTGCTTTCGCTGCCTGTCAGAAAAACAAATGCAACTGTATTTGATAAGGGGAAAGTCTGCGCCTCACTATCAGTAACAAGGCCATGAGCAGAAATGGGTCGCTTTAGGCCTGTTGTGAGAGAATTTCTGTCACAGAGAGGGCTGAAAAGGGAAGAGCGGAACGGCACTATTGCAGTATATAGATGATTTATTGATTTGTGCACGAGATGAGGTTACGTGCGTGGCTGACACTGTAACTCTCTTGAACCACTGGCGAGAGAGGGTCACAAGGTCAGTCTGACAAAGCTTCAGTTCGTGAAGCAGGAGATAACATTTTTTTGGGTCACACAATAACACCAAACAGTAAAGCAATCTCTGAAAAGCGGATAAAAGCTATCAAAGAGGTACCGAAACCTAACAAAGACAATTATTATCATTCTTGGGAATGTGTGCATATTGTCGAACGTTATTCCAAATTATGCACATCTTGAAAAGCCCTTGAGAGCCCTGACAACAGGGAAAGGGCTGAGGTCATGTGACAAGATTAATTGGTCCACAGAAGCACAGGATGCGTTTGCACATATGAAACTGCAGCTGGCTCAGGCCCCAACGTTGGGCCTGCCTGTGCTTGAAAAGCCTTTCACCCAAATGGTAGAATGAAAAAACATGGATTTATGAGTTCAGTGCTTTTGCAAACCCATGGGGACAGATTACGACCAGTCGCATATTTTTCAACGAAGCTTGATGCAGTTGCAGCAGGCTTGCCACACTGCCTGAGAGCTGTGGCAGCTGCAGAGCTGGCTGTGCTAGCTTCAAGGGAATTTGTGGGGTATTCGGATTTGACTTTGACTTTGGTCCCACACGCGGTTCTCCATGATTTTGCAAGAGCAAAGAAACATCACATTTATCAACAGCCCGATGGCTGAGGTATCACACGATTTTACTTGACATGCCAAATGTAACAGTGAAAAGATGCACAACTTTGAATCCTGCCACACTTCTCCTACAGAACAGGATGGCGAGGAACACCACTGTTGTCTATCAGTCTTGGAACAGGTGTGTACACCACGTCCAGACCTGTTGGACACACCTTTAGAGAACTGTGACAATGTCCTCTTTGTGGATGGGTCGGCGTCCAAGATCCACAAACAGGCTTGAATAAGGTTGGTTTCGCGGTGACCACTGAATTTGAAGTCGTAAAGTCTGGCAAATTGCCATCAAATTATTCGGCTCAGGCAGCCGAATTGGTTGCTCTGACAGAGGCGTGTAATCTTATGGCAGACAAGTGTGTGACAATTTACACAGACTCGCGTTATGCTTTTGGGGTCACTCACGACTTTGGGGCGCTTTGGAAGCACCGACATTTTTTGAAGTCGGATGGACATCCGATATTAAACGCAGCTCTGGTGGCTAAGCTTTTGGAGGCCATTCTTTTACCAGACAAGGTCGCGATCTGTAAATGCGCAGCGCACACTAACGATAAAAGTTTTATCTCCACAGGAAACGTGAGAGCAGACGCGGCAGCGAAGGCCGCGGCAGCACAGGAGACAAAAGAAACGACTTGTGCTTTGGTATCTGTGACTAACCCTGATATTTCCCCTTGTTTACAGAGTATGCTGACTTTTTTCTACAGGAGCAGAAAAAAAACAACAATGGAGGTCGTCTGGCTGCAGTCTCCAGGGGGGTGTATGGATGAGTGTTGATGACATTCCTTGTTTGCCCAAACACTTCTTTCAGCATTATGCTAAGTTGACACATGGGTTGGATCATGTGTCAAAAGCGGGTATGATAATGCAGATGAAGGAATTATGGTTTACAAAGGGATTTACAGTGGTTGCTGAAAATTTTTGCAAAAGATGTGTTACTTGTAACACACAATGTGGCTAGAGGAATAAAGCCCTCGTCAGGTGGGGCAGTAGAGAGACAGAACCAGACAATTAAGAACAAATTGGCGAAATGCTGTGAAGAGACGGGTCTGACTTGGCTTAAAGCTCTCCCAATTGTACTGATGTACATGAGAAAGAGAAAAAGAGTAAAAACAAACCTGAGCCCATTTGAAATTTTGTTTGGCAGGCCACCATTCATGGGCATAGGAGGGGGTAAACAAAGGCTGCCATCAACGGATGTGTGTGAAAATGACATGTTGAATTACTGCAAAGAAGTGTCTTGTCTGTTGTCAAATATTTCTGTGCAGGTAAAAGCTGAAGGTTGCTGAGAGATTCTTGCACGAGGTCAGACCTGGTGATTTCGTGGTGATTCGTGATCACAGGAGAAAGAGCTGGAAGTCGAAAAGCTGGCTAGGGCCTTTCCAGGTGCTTCTGGTGACGCACACGAAGCTGAAGGTCGCAGAGAGGGCTACGTGGGTTCACGTGGACCATGAAGGAGGGTGCCGCCCATTGCGGAGGCGGAGCAATCGCTGGAGGAGGTTCAACGCGAGTGTCAATAAATGCTAAGATCCAGTTTGAAAAACCCTTGCATTGCAGCTGTGTGTTTAGGCGGAACCAGATATCAGCAGCAAGGAGGAGACAACTTTGTTTAGGCGCAACCGGCGTACGGGTGGACACTGTAATCAACAGAACAGATAAGACTCTTGGTGTTTCAAAAACAGTACTTTCTCACATTCTCTGGTCATAACAGCATCTTTTGATAAAGAGTAACTGAGAGAACGGAGCGTCCAAGGCCGTGGCACCCATTCAGAGTGCAGGAATGTGTGGCCTGTATAAGACCACAGGTATAATGACTTTGTTGTCAGTGACAATTTGCTTGGTAATACTACACTTCACAACAGGTCTGAAGGTGTTACCAACAGGAGATCAGACCAACAATATGATGACACAAGTAGCGGAAGTTACAGTGAAATGTGTTAATTGAGTTATGATGTTTCTATTTTTCTTCCTGAGGATGATTGATATGTAAAGAAGGTTAAAAGCAGCAGTTATCCGTGTACGAGAGGACGTACAAGGAGAGGGGTGAAACTGAGGGATTTTTACATACTTTTAATATTTACATTTTATATTACAGAGTAACTCAACAGTGATAAATTGATATGTCTATTTCCTACTTGAACTATACTATTTCTTGTTTATATATGGTGACTGAGGGTTCGGTCTAGGCCGAGAGTGCGATAGCAGCATGCCTGTTTAGCCCGGCCATAAAATAAAGTTTTACTATGCTTGCTAAAACAACAGCCTAAGCATTTTTCCAATTTCAAAAAAACTTACTTCACAGGTTCAAGAAGAGTGATCATTTATGTGAAAATCAGAGATGAAGAGTATAAGTGTGATGTAATGGCTTGAACTTGTATTTATTATTATTTACTATTATTATTACAATGTTTGATTAATCAGTTATCAGAGAATGATAAACAGAGAGGAATTGTAAAGGAATTTTCCTTATGGACAGTAATCAAACAGTGAGACATAGATTCAGATGTATGTATTACATGTTTTCTCGCTTGCAGTTAGAAAAGCATTCTGTGTGTGATGATGTACTATGATTGGGAAGTGATAGAGGTAAGGAAACGCAGATGGTCAGGGGGTCAAGGGGGCATTTGCCTCCCTTTTCTGTATAACCATTCATCGGTAAACAAACTGGTATCTTTCCCTCTAGAGGAGGGAAGGAGGAGGCCTTGGAAGGAAAGGACTATAAAACAGACCGGCACTGCTTCTCCTTACTTCTTCTCCTTAGGGCGCTCTCTGCTCCTTGCTACTCTTCTTCTCTCTGTCTCTCTGGCTCTCTTCTTATCTCTCTCTCTCTCTCTCTCTCTCTCTTCCCTCACTGACTTAGCTCATGTGTATTATTGTGACGAGGAGATCTTCTCTTGCAAGGGAATAAATTACTTTTATTATTATAATTTGGACTCAGAGTTGTCTCTTACTCAGTGATGATGTTTGTTAGAAAATTGCCACAACAATCACATTTGCAAAACTCCCCTTATAATTATTAAAAGCTGTCTCCTGATCGCGATCTGTGGGCGCACAGAAATAGAGAGCGCGTGAGTGAGTTCTCAAGAATCAAAAGCACGTGCAAATGGATGCATTCTCGAACCTGTGGGAATGAGTATAATTATTATTAATAGCCGCAATCCCGCGCCGAAATTCAAGTTCTGCTCGGTGTCTCTGCTAAGAACCCGACTGTGAATGATGCGAGCGTTACTATGCTGTTTGCCGAGGCGGGGA